>VZRW01001092.1:89041-117485 GCA_013398125.1 Aegotheles bennettii | reverse complement strand
TTTTTAATACAAATTGAAGAATAAATAGCTCATGTAATTTGGAGCAGAGCAGACTTCATGGGGGGAGACATGAGCCAGGCCTTCCTTCTACTTCACTGTTGTCCCCTCCTTCCTCTATTCCTGTTGTGCTTTTTCAAGTGACTGAGATGGATTTTTTCCCTTCCTTAAAACAACGCAAACAAAAAAAACCCACACACACACCACAGGAAAACCTGAAGTGCCAGCTCAAGCATAAAAATCTGAAGTTTATAACCAGACTGTATCTACATTATTACAGTTAGGATGGAAGATAGATAGCAATTGCTTCACTGAAATTTGGTCACTTGAGCAGCAGAAGTTAAAAAAAAAGCACTGCTTCCCAGGTGGAGCCTGGGCAAATACCAGACTACATCACAGGTGATTTTTCTGGTTCCAAAGATGAAGAACAGTGCCTCTCTCAAGCCCTGCCTTTAACAGGATGGCAGAGTTAAGGGACAAATTCTGCCCCTTCTGGATTCCTTGCACTGCCTTGACAGCGTAGGAGGGGCAGGGACTGACCAAACCTGAGAAAAACGTGTTAGGGGAGAGGACATGTGATGGTGGGAAGGGCTGACACGCTCTGCTGCCTGGGGGAGACTGCCATAGAGACTGCACCGATGTCTTGTACAGTTGGATTTGTCCTAACGGGGAAGCCAGCGCTCAGCCTTTACCCACTCAGACACCTACAGAATGCAGTGGCACTCAGATGAAGGGCAACAGGGAAAGGAAGGGTGGGTTAGAGACCCAAGCCTACCTGTGGGTACATACTTCTGCAACTGCTCGCTGACTTTACTACCAGGTCTCCGTCACCGCAAGCAGCCACCAGCCCTGAAATAACCTTGTAAAATTATGTATATCTTAACAAGTTAGAAAAAGTCTGCTCATGTGCTTCTTTACCTGAATAACAACACTGGAAAGGAAAAACTACACTTACACAAAAAAATTTGTAGGAGAAAAGGCGCTACCCCAAAGCCTCTTGCTGACTTTGCAGTTCAAGCCTGTATCAGTATTTTTAAAATATTTCAACCCAAGCTCCAGTTAAGCAGCTTGGCACATCGGAGGTGTGCAGAGCCACCCAGCACCTCCCAGCAGCACGATGCTGTTATACCACATAAAAGGAAAGCTTTCATTTTTAAAAAACCCTCCTCTGTTTGCATTTAGCATTTGTGGCCTCAAACCTCTGAAATCCTGTGAACTTTTAACTGTTCCCAGAATCACGGAACAGTAGGGGCTGGAAGGGACCTCTGGAGATCATCCAGTCCAGCCGCACTGCTAAAGCAGACTCACCTAGAGCAGGTCACACAGGAATGCATCTAGTCAGGTTTTGAATGTCTCCAGAGAAGGAGACTTCACAGCCTCTCTGGGCAGCCTGTCCCAGTGCTCTGTCACCCTCAAGGTAAAGAAGTTTTTCCTCATGTTCAGATGCAACTTCTAGTTTATGTCCACTGCCCCTTGTCCTGTCACTACCATTGAGTCTGGCCCCATCCTCCTGACACCCACCCTGCAGGTATTTAGAAGCATTGGTAAGATCCCCTCTCTGTCTTCTCCAGGCTAAACAGATCCAGGTCTCTCAGCCTTTCCTCATAAGAGAGATGTTCCAGTCCCCTCAGCATCTTTGTAGCCCTCTGCCATACCCTCTCCAGTAGGTTCCTTGTCCTTCTTGAACTGGGGAGCCTGAACTGGACACAGTACTCCAGATGTGGGCTCACCAGGGCAGAGTAGAGGGGGAGGAGAACCTCCTTCAACCTGCTGGCCACACTCCTCTTAATGCACCCCAGGATGCCATTGGCCTTCTTGGCCACGAGGGCACCTTGCTGTTACACTGTCCTCTGAGGGAATAATTTCCAAGGAACATGGCGGCTCCCTCTATTGTGCCACAAGTCCAGTAACAGGTTGGGAATCCATCAACTGAGGCATCTGCATAAAAAAACTGAATTAGGAGCTGGTTTCAGACTCTTCATTCTGCTCCAACAACCACGCTGAGCACAGTAAAGAGGATGGGAGGGGCTGCAGGTTAAGCTCAGAAAGCAAAGCCCTTTCTCCTACAATCCGGGTGATTTGTTAATCCATTGTTACTCCTAGGTTTTGAGCAGAGTTAAGATACAAGCTAGCAGGCTACAAACTACTCCTGATGTAAGTCCAGGGAATCTTCAAAAATTAGAAAAGTATTAGACAAATTTAAAAATCTAATTACTCAAAACAACAGAAGAAAGCTGCGTGTATTTTTCCCTGTTCTTCTACATTCTTCTGCTAGAAGCTGTTTTTCCAGAGTGAAAGGATATGCTACATCAAGTCTTGTGTGCTCTCTGTGCATTACTTGTGTAGTTTTAAGGCAAAATGCCTTTGGTGTGTATCAACAACGCGTGCCAGCCTTGCACAGCAACACGCTGTTGTGGCTTATTGCTCTGTTTTAACAGACAAAATAAAGGACTAGCATAGCTTTGATTGTCATCTCTTTAGATTGTCAGCCAGCATTTCAAGAGGAATGTAAGAAGTTGTGGGGTTTTCTTTTTTTTTTTTGCGTTATCTAAAAAAAGTTCAGTTAGGGCAAAGACACACATATTTAACTGTCTTAACAGCAGCAAGTTATTCCTTCATCTGTGAAGCTGTATTCCACCTAAACCACCATGTTCTGCTATTAGCCAAGGCATTCTGCACCGATTCCTTTTTACAGTCTCTTTTCACCACAGGCAGTTTAGGAAACGGGAGATGTATCTAAAATAACAGAAAACAGTCCTCTATGGCCTAGTAAATAGGGATTAGAAAACCATTACAAAATTCTTATTGTGAAGGCTATGGAAAAAAACAAAACCAAACCTTGAAAAACACAAACCATTCAATCTGTACACATTTCACCTCAGTAATGGCTTTGTAGCCACACAGCTCAGTGAAATGTTACCCAGCAGGGCTTATCCCACTGTCCAGTAACTACTCATAGTTTCAGTCAGAGATGGAGAAGAGCTCATCAGATGACAGTCTATTCCCATATCAATGCAGGATCCTCTGGGGCTTTGTACACTGAACTATGCACACAGCATTCAGAAAGAGCAACAGCTGTCCCACAACTTATCTTCCGTTTCTGTCTGGAGTGTCTCTCTTTGCTGCTATTTAGCATAATGAACAAATCAAGGGTCTTCTTCCATGTCATCTGGATTAGGAGCCATAATAAAATGCTGGGGATATTCAAGGTTGTGTTCATAAGCATGTTCTTTCCAGCGTGCATCATCACTCTCGTGGGTAATGTAACGCTCTCCAATGCGCGTTTCAAATTCCCTAAGGTCGAGCCAGGTCTGATAATCCTAAGGAGTAAAAGTAATTTAAGAGAACAATTTAAGAAACAGCATCACTACATTCCCACAGATGAATTCTGCAGTTCGTCTCTACTTTTAGTAAAAATAGCCACAAGATATAATCAACAAGGTCTGTTTAAAAAAAAAAACCCACACACACAGACCCCCATGACTCCCCACAAAATACCCCAACAGAGCATTCACAAAGAATGGTTCAAAATGAAATAAGCTAGTAGCTGAGGTTGTAATCATGAAAACCATTTGGACCAAGGCAGCTATGTTAGCTTTTATTATAAAAGTAATTGTATATATACACATATATAAAATCCTACTAATTCCAGTATTGTTTGTACTCAAAATTAACTGGGTTTTCCCCTTAATGTTTTTAAGTTATTTGTGTGCATGGATATGTGCACACAGTATCGTGAAACCATCGTGAAAGGAACTTGTATCCAACAAGCAGATAAATTCCATTTCAAACAATTCTCTTCTAAAACTACTACAGGTTGCTGGCACACACCAGCTTGCGTGTCTGCTTCAGCACTGAACAAACAACGTTTGTCTCAACACTGATTTCAGTGGGGCTCCATGCACTCATCACACACTCAGGAGAGATGCCAGGAGAGTAAAACTCTTATGTTGGTGTCCGACAGAAAGCAAGGGGTGGGAGAGACTGCATGACAAAATTTTCCATGAGGAAAGAAGCCATTTTCAGATGGGCAGAATCCTGGAAAAAGCTAAAACCAGAAATACTAAAGCCTCCAGGAATGCTTGTTAACAAACTCTGATAGCAGCAATTTTAGTTAAGTCTCAGAAGGATTTAATAAAAAAAACATTATAAACACAGTGAAAAAGGCAGATGGGTTTACCTGTAACCACGGGTGACTAAGGGATTTGTCAACACTGAAACGTTTTCTCATCTTCACTTGAAGCAAATTGTTTATTAAATCAATGGCTGACAAAGAAGAACAAAACAAAAATTACACTGTCAAATACTAATCACCTCTATCATCATTCATATGCTGCAGTGAAAGTGTACTTTGTGTGTGTAACGTACAAAACTAAAATTACAGAATCAACTCCAAACCATTTGTGATCGTAGTCTAGATAAAGCATGTTCTGAGATCAGCGTTCAGCAGATACTTGATTTAACTTTTCATTAGGAAGTTTCAGGTTACCTATCCCACTCCTCATGCATACAAGTAATTACTCTTGCTAAACCTATTGGTTCATCCTGCCCTGAAAATGATCTACAAGATTGTATTTGACAAGTTACCTTTCACCAATATATGCCAGCTCATATTTATCCATTTTGGTGTAGCCTACTAAACTTAAACTACCAGTAATTCTCACCCTCCTCTCTGAACGAGCCTTGAGGTTTAAGCGTTTGAATGCGTTACCTACATATAAAGACATTCTAATAGAGAAAATTAATTTATTTACCTTCACTAGAAATTTCCTTCCAAGGATTTGGTGGGTACATAAACGCTGCATTTTGAATCTGATCATTTATATCTTCATCTTCATTAAATGGAAATGTACCACTAAGGCTCACGTAGACAATAACTCCTACTGACCACATGTCTAGAGAGCGGTTGTAACCTTTACTCCTGAGAACCTCAGGGGCGAGATAAGCAGGTGTCCCCACCACAGAGCGCCTGAAAGATTTTTCACCGATGATACGTGCAAAGCCAAAGTCACACAGCTTCACCTGCAAAAGAAACGTATTTTAAAACTGAGAAATGTTTGATCTCCGAAGAGTGCTACTGCCCAAGACCAGAGTGGTACTCGATACCCTTTCCTCCATCACTGAAACACTGTATGCACTAAAACAGAGACAAAACATTATGTAAGCCAGTCAGTTAAGGTTTTAGACCCCTGGTTTTGCAGACTGTGGATCAGCCATGCTTCAGACTGAGACCTGAACTGGCCTTGCACAGACTCGGGTCTGAGGTAGCCTGTGTAGTACACAGCCACAAGTGTGCGAACAAGGACTAAACACTTGATTCCAACCTCTGCTCATTTTCAGAGGAAAATTCACACCATCAAAAGGCACAGAACCAAAATTTAAAACGCACAAGAATCCCAGCCAGATCACATTCCTCTTAATCATATTCCTGAAGCTGAAGGCTTCAGCTACACAGAAGTCAAATTATGAGTTTCAGCCAGAACTCAGACCCAGCCAGCTCTAGGCAGAACAGACCAATAATCATCCAAGTAAAAAGCACCAACAGCTGCTGCCCACACTAATGCTCAAATTTCCTTAACTTGAACACAGCAAACACTTGTACACAAAAGAGAATCCAGACCAAGTCCAACACTAACCCCAAGTTAACAAGCCCTCCTCAGGGTATAAGAAAGAGAAGCGCACTAAAGGCATACAAGTGACTCTCCAAAAGCCTACTCCACTCTGCATTAATGTCGTAGGACTGGAAGCAATTCCCTGAGGCTGCCAAGCAGCTTTTAATTTCTGTCCATCCTCCACAAAATCCATGCCATCCAAGGTATCTAAGGCAATAGCTGACTAGGGTAAGTGTTAACAGTGCACAATACTAGTATCACTGAACAGCATTTCTCTTACAGAAATTAGCTATTTAATTTATATTGCAGTGTAATACCAGACATACTAATGATGAAGATCCCTGACCAAGACCAGCAAGAAATGAGCCAGTCCCTTGTCACAACAGCTTATAAGCAAGACAGTCAAGAGCAAGGAGGGGAAGGAGATGCACAACAGGGAATAAATTGCTTCCCAGGATCAAGCAGCACTGGAACAGAAATGAGGACTGGTCTTGAAGCTTCTAGTCCTGTGCCTTTTGCACCGGACTACCCTCACTAATTCAAAATACCAATTTCCATGCACTCTTCACAAGCATAAAAATAGATGCAGTACACAGCATTTTGGCAAGTCCTGGCAGTAGTTGTACTTCTCAAGCTCCTTGGAAGAAAAAATGCTGATGCACAGCATTGAGTCATGATCCACATCCAAGTGGAAAGAAACCGAAAAAGACCATTTAGCTAGGCTAAGAGTTGGAAGGAGAAAAAAAAAGACAACTATAATACAAGTAGTTCAAGTAATTCTAGATTAAATCAATCGAACAATCCCACAAGAGGTCACCTTCTAAGCTGCAATGCCCGTTTCTTTAAAAAAAGAACAATGAAAAGTGATGAAAGAAGCTTTTTTTAATGTTCACTCACTTGGGGGAATGGCTCTGCTGATGCTAGTAGTACATTTTCTGGTTTCAAATCACAGTGCACAATATTCTTGAAGTGTAAATTCCTCAAAGCAACAAGTATCTACAAAAAGAAAAGAACGTTTTCAGAACTATTCAAGTGGATCAAAAATGTCACAAGCCACACACACTAAGCAATACAGTAATTTGTATCAAATCAGCCTTCAAGAATTAACCCCTGTATACTGTGCAAGTACTACTTTTTTCAGCCTCTCATGACTTAGAACTAATGGTTTTGATTGTCCTTTCCCACCCACCTCCCCCTTCCTTCCTCTGTCTTTTTGCATGCTTACTGTTTTGACATGCATCTTTGGATTTCCATAATGTTATGTTTTGGAAAAGGTAAAAAAATTAACATAATTAACATTCCAAATTCTTTCCACATTTATTTAACTTCCATTAGACATGCAACCCTCGTTACTTCAAAGAGACAGCACAAACACAGAAAAACCCTTCTCCAAACTCCATTCCCACATAATTACACAAGACAAATCTAGCCTTTCTTCTGAAAGAAGAGAGACTGAATGCCAACCTGAGTGACCATGAACTTAGTTATTCGTTCTGGAAGTCGACTTTTCTCGCTAGAAAGAATCATCTCTAGCATATCCCCATGAAGCTTTTCCATCACAACAAAGACACGTTCTGGGGTTTCAAACATACATTCCAGGTTCACAATCCCAGGGTGGTGCAAATTCTAAAATAAAGTAGTATAGGTGCATCATTAAAATAAAACGGTATGAAATCACAGAGTCATTTTGGTTGGAAAAGACTTTTAAGATCATCAAGTCCAACTGTTAACCTGGCACTAAAGTCCACCACTAAACCATGTTCCTAAGCATCACATCTGCACATCTTTTAAATACCTCCAGGGACGGTCCCTCCACCACCTCCCTGGGCAGCCTATGCCAATGTCTGACAACCCTTTCAGTTAATAAATTTTTCCTAATATCCAATCTAAACCTCCCCTGACACAACTTGATGCCATTCCCTCTTGTCCTGTTGTTCATCACTTGGGAGAAGAGACCGGCCACCCCCTTGCTCTAACCTCCTCTCAGGTAGTTGTAGAGAGCAATAAGGTCTCCCCTCAGCCTCCTCTTCTCCAGACTGAACAACCCCAGCTCCTTCAGCTGCTCCTCATAAGACCTGTGCTCCAGGCCCTTCACCAGCTTCACTGCCCTTCTCTGGACCCGCTCCAGCGATTCGATGTCCTTCTTGTGCTGAGAGGCCCAGAACTGAATACAGTATTGCAGGTGCAGCCTCACCAGTGCCCAGTATAGGTGAACAATTGCTGGTCCTGCTGGCCACACTATTGCTGATACAGGCCAGGATGCTGTTGGCCCTCTTGGCTACCTGGGCACACTGCTGGCTCACATCCAGCCGGCTGTCTACCCGCACCTCCAAATCCTTTTCTGCCAGGCAGCTCTCCAGCCACTGTTTCCCAAGCCTGTACTCTGCACGGGGTTGTTGTGGCCCAGGTGCAGGACCCAGCACTTGCCCTTCCTGAATCTCATACAAGTGGCCCTGGTCATTTGCTGCAGCCTTTCGAGGTCTTTCTGTAGCACCTTCCGACCCTCAAGCAGATCAACACTCCCACTCAACTTGGCGCTGTCTGCAAACTTATTCAATCCCCCCATCCAGATCACTGACAAAGACATTAAAGAGAACTGGGGAACACCACTTGCAACCAGCCACCAACTGAATTTACAAAAATTACACAAAAATGTTGTACTTCAAATCAAAAAGCAGTAAGTGAAGAATTAGTGATGAACAACAGAATGTCTGAGGCAAGAAAATAGCTTGCCTCCTAAACATGAAATATAAACTTCCATCTATGAACATTTGTTTTATCAGAAAATATCCATAATGATTACTTTTACAGCTGTTACACTCAGTAGCTTGAGTACAGAGCATGTAACAATAACACTCTTAGATTGAGGAGCCAGTAGTGGAAGAAACCCTAAAATAATTCTAAGTTTCCAATTACCTGCAGGAGACAACATGGAGCCAAAGTATCTGCCTCCAGTGGATCCCCTATAGGGGGCAGTTACCACTCAAGTTATCAATTCTACCAAATACCCAGGAATTCCTGCTCTTCTGAGACTCCCTCTTACAAAAAGACTCGGAAATCACATACACAGATTTAGAGAGCAATTCAGAGCACTTAAGACACATTACAAAATCTTAACAATGGCTTGAGGAAAACACCCCTGTGATTCAAAAATACTTTTGTACCTGGAGAATGGCTACTTCATTACGAAGTTGGCTTTCCTGTTTCGTTGGAAACCTCATCTTGTCAATAACTTTGATAGCTACATCTCTTCCAGTCTTCCTATGCTTTCCTAAACAGAAAGTCAATGTCAGCCATCAAGAGGCAGAAGCAATAAAAAAGAAAACATGACAGTAAAAATTCCTTGTTTGGGAAACAAGCACGTTCTGTACAAATGTACAATATTATATTTATATTCCAAATTGCAACTGGTATATGAGCAATAAGAAGTGATCAGTCTTCAACAGGAGGGTTGTAGATTAAACTGATTACTACTCTGCTGTCAGGTATCCACACTGACATTAGATGTATTAAATGAAACTTTTGTTCGTGCAAGGGACTTCCACATTAGCAAGTAATAACTACTCCCATAGAATATTGCCTCTACTGTAAAAAAACCTCGAAACTATTCAAGACAAATATGAAGATCTACAAGTCTTCTCCAGTGGTTTCATACTTTTATGGGCTCCACATGCATAGGAAAGTTTATCTACTACTCTATGGGAACATAGGGGCAATTTTGTGCCATGAAGAACAACACGTTAACACCCAGGAAGCAGTCTGCTGTGATCAAAAAGCTCTAAAAGATTGTGGTAAGAAGAAAGACATGCTGATAGCATCAAATATTATTCCTTGCTGCAACCTGCATCAGCTAAATGAGAAGCATTCTGCAATTCACAGATATGATGTCTCAAGGGCTAAGTGAGTAGCTCTAACTGCTTACACCTAGCTTCTGTACAACCGCCAAACTGACTTCTACCACATTCACATCACAAGTTCATGAGAACACACACTGCAGGACCTTGGTAATTTAAGACATTTAATACTAAACTAATATAAAACAGTAAGTCTGCACAAAGGGAAAGAAGTCATTATCTGCTCAGTAAAGGGTTTGGGAGCCATTTTTGGAAAAGAGACAACATACACAGCTGCAGTACGAGCAGCCCAGGGGACTCTACCAGCACTGGTGGCCAGGGCTCAGGCAGGGCACAGGAATTGCTCCAAAGGCTGCTGTACCAAGCAGCTAATGCACCTGCTTTAAACAGTGTCACGAATAAAGGGTCAAACCCAGGCTTATCTCCCCTGGACAAAGTAAGGCAGTTAATGGAGACATCAATCAAGGTCCAAAAGAGTTTACAAGGTTACCAAAGAGGACCAACAACTGGAGAGCAAAAAATAAATTCTAAAAAGATTACACGAGTCCTAAGGAAAGCACACACTGCATAATGGACTGTCACAGGCATAAATCTGGAAGTCTCCAAAGAGAGAGATCTGGGGAGTTTTGTCATTTTATCTGTAAGGCATCAGCAGTTTTAAGGCAAAATATTAGAAATCACAGCACCCAGCTCAAATTTAAATAAATGCCTAGATTCAGGGTAAGTGACTCTGGCTCCACGAGACATCAAATTGTATTGAAACGTAGTAGAAACATCATCAATTATGAACTAGATGCAAAACCCAGAAGACAAATGCTAGGCTGCAAGAGAAAGTAAAGCAAAGCCACCAAACTAACAAAGCACTTAACTACAGAAGCTAGACTAGAGCTAAAAATTGAACATCAATAAAGAACAGAAAAGCAGCTTGAAAATTCCTTTTCCTAAGTAAAACACAACCAATCAGGTTTCAGGACAAGTTTTACATCAGTAAAAAACTGCCAAGAATTATTTTTTTTTCCTGTCTTCATTTTTCAGACCCTTCAAAACTAACCAAAATAGGCAAAGCAGAGGGAAAATGTTCTCACTGAAAGAATCAGAAGTTGGATATCAATATCCTGTAATTTTTTGATTGACAATTTGTAAATGTTTGTCCAGAATAGAGGACCCACACAAAAAAACCCCACACTAAAAAACAAACAACAACAAAAAAATACCCCTCACAACACTGTAAGCACATTAATTTTATCTTTATTTGTTTAAATAAAACATTTTGTTACCATTATTTCAGTAAGCCTACGTAGGTGGGGATAAGCCATTGTTAAAAGTCTCCCCAAACATCAGCAACAATTAAGCAGTGTGCAGAGCCAGCAAAAGAATATTCTTTTATATTCTCCTTTCTTGCTCTCTCAGGCTGCAATTTTATCTTATGAAACTGACTATGCATACCCTACATATTTTAAGGGATCTTTAAGTGAAAAGATTTAGTAAAATAAAAGCCTTTTATAAGCATTTATTACGTTTATAAGCATTGAATCATGAAAAATACCAAGCTGAGATTTATCTAAAAGGCAATTCAGGAGATTACATATAGAAATAAAATCAAAACATTAAATTACTGTCTGCATTTGTGCACGTTCTATTCATAAGAGAGGGACCATACTTCGATTCGCATTACGCTTTAAGAAATACAGAGGGGAAAAATAGACCTCTTTCAAGAGTGATGTAAAACTAGTCCAGGAAACTGTATTTCTGTCAAACAGTTCAGAAGGAATAGAGAAAAGTATTTAACTACACAACTGGCACAAAGGAAAATCAGATCCACAGTACTTCCTGACTAGAAAGACAATATGACAGAAGTGTTACCACTTTGAAATCATTAGTTATCACTTTTTCCTTCTTTCCAGATTTATGGTCTGTGGTTTTCTCAACACTTGGGGTATAACATACGGGATTAAAAAAAAAGGAAAAAAAAGGAAAAAAGAGAAACAGACTTCATATTATACATTTCAGTATTTCTTCTTTGTGATTACATACTATAAACAAGTTATACGTTGGAATAGCTTTTAAAAACTAAGTGATAAAACTACATTTGAAAACTAAAACTGAGATCTCTTGACAAAGAATTGCTCCCTGCACTTATTCCTGCTGGCAGAAATTCATAGCAAAACTGTTAGCATAAAATAGATTAAGAATATGTTTGCATAAATATTGTCAAAGCATAAACTAAAATACATATTTTTTTAATGATATCTGTGGCCAAAAGCAATTTAAAGCAGATAGAACTGACAGCCTTCTTAAATACATGACTTCTAATACTGTATAATACAGACAACAGTGTTAGAATTTGCAGTTTAAAACACCCATTAACCAAGACCAAATTCAGACTAGAGATTGCTTTGTATTTAACTGTGGTCAAAATGCAAAGTAAATTCTAAACTGGTTTCGATGCCAATGCAAAACTAAATGCAAAAAATTAATTGTAAGAAATAGTGTATATAAAACTGCAGAGAGACACAGTAAATTAATCCAAACAAAACTTTTAACAACATGACCTTCACCTAGACATCTGAGATACAGCTAAGCAAATACAAGAAGGCTAATTATATCAAGTAGACATTCTACCTTAATAAATGCATAATAGGATCTAACATAATTTACCTCCATATACAATACCAAACTGACCAGAACCCAGCACTTCATCAGCAAATATTTGGTACACAGAGCTGATATCCTAATGCAAAAAAAAAAAAAAAAAGAAACCACAAATATCAGAATGTCAGGAGGAATCAAAATGTTGATGAGCAGATCAGTTAGTACTGGCTAAGCTGTATTTACATTTGACATTAACCAAACTCTGTAAAGGGGGCCATCATCACCCCAAATAGAGTGGAAAAACACAACAAGCATTTCCTGACGAGGATCCACCTTAGCTGCAGTGTAAGCAGGCACACACATTTATACAAACCAGGTAAGCAGATTACTTCCTGTATATAACACAGACCTCTTTAGCTACAGCACTCTGGTGTTGCTTTCTCATCCAGACACTGTTACTACTGATTACTTTGTAATACCCAGGTAAATAAATACCATTATTGTACAATGCATATGACTCACCACATTCTCCTGGACCTGGCAATTTGAAACAGAGATGCTTAGAGACAACTCTTCTGCAATAAAGAAGATAAAACTGAGTAAGTAAATAGGAAGAGTGGGCTTTTTCTAGCAAAAAGGGAAAAAAAACTAAAAACCTTTACTGACTTCTAACCCAGTCACAGTGAGACAATTTTTGTATGATGTTCTGCAAAAACATCATACCCTGGAACTCAAATTTCACAGACTGATTAGATAAATAATCCCAGCAAAACTCCCAGGGTTGTTTGTCTGTTTTTGCCATATCACTGATCACAAAAATAGTACAACAGTATGAGTGTGTACAAAATAGAGAGCTAGAGAACCAAAAGCTTGAGTAATGTAGCAATTGTATCAGAGTTCATTAAACTACTAACAATTTCTGGTAGTAATATAGAAAAATACAGGGAAGAGAACCAGGTAGATCCCTTATAGTCAAATGAATGTGCTTATTAATTTTCGGTGGCATCAAGATATACAGAATTAATGCATAAAAGAAGGAAACAAATCAAGCAAAGCTAGTAACAGAAAACATGTTAATTGAAAAAGCAATAAACTCATAATATAGACAATCTCTGTTTCATGGACAAACTACAGAAGCGTATCAGTCTTCGGAATATAAGAGCACATCTAGGAAGTGTAATTTGCAAGCAAAAGCACCAGATAAAGGTACAGAATTTTTCAGCCTTCAGCAGATGTTGACGCAAAGTTTTCATTACAGGAGTAACATGATGCAGGGACAAGAAGAGAAACATCAAGGGGGGCAGAAAACACCCTTTCCTTAGACTTCCAAGACAGAGGTGAAGTGTCTCAGACAAACGTACACCTATCATTTGTTATGTTAATTTAAGAAAAAAAAATAGAACAAATTCACCTACAAGGTGGACAGAAGATAGACTATAGACTCACTAGCACTTCAAAAAGAGCCTCTCACCCTAAGAAGAACCTCGAGCTTTAAACACAATTTCAGAGAACAAAGAAAATGTCTGTAGCTGATTTTTGCCACCTGTGCTTTATCTCAAAGAAGGAATTTACAGAATTAAGATAGCAACAAAGACTAGTTCTCAAAGACACTCTGAATAATGCATCTGAAATGAGTACTGGAATTACAGTCTTGCACGTGTCAACTGGTTACTGACTGTAGTCAACCTGGATTGGAGTAACAGACCAGAACACAAGGAAAAACAAGAAAGAAGGCAGACAACAAAAATTAATGAAATCAACACAAACGGCAGGGAGGTTGAAACAAGATAACCAGAAAGTAAAGATACAGTTTTTGAAACTGTTTGAAGAGAACACACTGAACCCTTCTCTGCAGAAGGCTACAGAATGCAAAATATTTGGTAGGTAGAGATTGAGTTACTCCTTCCAAATAAATCCATTTTTCCAGTCTGAAATGCGTAAGAATAAGGGCTGAAAAACTGTCACTTCTGAAGAAATCTGTAATGCCAAGATTCAGTATATAATCTATACCAGGTAACAGCTTATTCATCTTCTCATTTCAGCTCAGGAACATCCCACCTCCGCCAGCAGGGACAAGCTCAGGAAAGACTCTTTCCCACGGGTCAGACTGAAGCAGCATCCTCATTTCTAGCTACCTTCTTGCTAGAATGCGGCATAAATTGACAAGCTAAAATCTTGTAGACATTTTGACACTACATATTCCCTGCTGCTCTAAGTATTTCAAGCACTAGCAATGCCTACCACCTCTTTCAGTCTTTTCATTTAAAATAACATAGTTGAGGCTTTTGTTTTTTTAACTACAAGTCTAATTTTCTTAAAGACTCTTGGGATACATTTCATGGCTCATGGTATGCAAGAAGGAGAGTGATGAACATATATTTTGTGGGCTTCTTAGAGTTTAAAAAACAACCTGATGATGTCTAAGAATATGGGAACATCATTCCACAACTCACACCCCTACAATCCTAAATGTGCTAAAATACTCTTCTATGTATCTGCCTTTACAGCTCTATTGCCTACCATTGTCAAGTTTTAATATTAAAATATTATTTATATCTGCAAAAATACTGATCTTGAAAAAAAGCAACTGCCTTTAAGAGTCCCTCAGAAACAGTAAGCCTTGGGTTCTAGAAAACAAAGATAGCTTTGGTAGATAAATGTATTTGGAACTAAGGTAAAGTGCCACTTTCGATGTGAAATTCTATGTATAAAGCCAGTTATGAGGTACTGTCTTACAGGTATGTTTCTTCACTGTAACTAATTACAGACACCAGTACTGGCATTTCACAGTTTACCATTTCCAACCATAGCTGTATTTTCCAAAAGTGCCTTTATCTCCAGCTCTCATTTACATGTCCTGAACTGTTGCCAATTCAGAATAACCAGGTACCAGAGACAAAAACTAATGTCAGAATCTCCTGCAAAAGAAAATTTCACTAAAAGAAGATTAAGGAGTAGCTGGAAGATGAAAGGAAACTAAAGAATGAAAGTATAAATCTCAGTACAGAATGTGAATGAATGTCATTGCAAGGAACAAGGGGATGTCTGAAGAGAAAGAATACAATATATGGTTTGGCGGAGCCTTAATAATGAATATGATCCTGTGCCAGAAAAAGAAAAGGAAGAGTAGGGTACTTTTTATTACTACCCACAGCTCAGCAAAAGTTCTTTCCATCACTGGCAGTATTTACATTGCATCACTAACTCCTTTTCTTCTCCTTAGCTACTAACATTTCCCAGATTTTAAAAAAATAAATATATATATATTGTGGATAACATCAAAAATATCCAAATTGAGTTCTTTTGGATTATATGTATATAATCTGAATATATATATGTATATTTATTTTTAAAAGTATATTGGAAATATCTAAACTATGGTCCCTTTTTACATTCAGCAAATAACATGCGAGTTCTTAATGCTTCTACAATAAAGCTGTGCAATATGCATTATTGTAAATCTGATTCTTAACTGCTACTTGCTGCTACAACAGATTAAAGGATTTGCCCACCCTCCACAAACCTGAGTGTCATTTTTTGAGACTTGTGGAAAATTATGAATCCAGTTCAGCAGAGAATAGACAGACAATACTTCACTTTAAATAAGCACTCTTCTGAAAGGAATCTCTACCGTTAACAGATTCAGAATATGAGTAATAGTGCCTTGTCTGCCTGCTTACTGTGATCTTTTCCTTGTCCTGCAGCAGTGCAAATGCTAGCTTGAGGAGTGACTGGCATCAAAGCCTGACGAATGGCTTTCTCCCAGCCCTGAGCTACGTCAAGTCCAACTCCGGTGGCAGCAAGAACAGGACTGTGATGACTGCTGCCATTGTTTTCGCCAACAAAGTACACCATCGTGTCAGTGATGATCTCAAAACAGTATGGGTTGCTGCCCTGCACCACGTTTGAAAAATCTCGAGGCTGAGTCACCTGGAGAATTTCTGAAAGTGGAATCTCCTGAAGAAAAATATTAAAGATTAAAAAATGAAAATGCACATAATATTTTAATATACTGATATTCAAAACGTAAGTGTTTGCAAAGAAACCAAAGCAAATATATCAAAACAACAAAACCAAAATACCAAGCTTCATACCTAATGTCAAACTGTGCGTGACCACTGCCCACCCAGTTTTCTGAATTCCTCTATACAAGCCTAGAGAGAGTTCCCGCCCCGCCACAGTTCCCCTACACAACTACTATTTTCTATGCAGACAAACCACATTTATATTCAGCATGAGACACACCCCCACCACATACAAATGATGCACAACTACACAATGACTGTTTTCCCTCTGTAGTTTATACAGCTTAGGTAGAGAACATGACAGGGGAAAAAGAGTGAAGCAAGGCAACATTAAGAAGAGGATGTGGTTATATAAGCCAGCCAGCAAACACTGCTTGATGTATCCGACTCATTTTGGGTAAAGATTCTTCTTCATAAAGACATTAACAATTTCTACTGACTTCTCTACCTGGTCAGCTTAAGATCATGGTACGAGCAGTACTAGAGAACAGATCTGAAGGAAGAAATGGTTGCAAGTTCACGCTAGCTGGAGGAGGACATTCCACATACATGGGAAGGTGTACAGGTGTACGTCACTTGCAAGAGTAGTGAACAAACAGGTGAACACCAGGCTGGTATTAGGGGGATAAGAGACAGTAGCTGATTAAGACGAAGAGCAAATAAATGTAAAGGCAACAATCGGGAACGATTCTAACAGCAAAGACAAATAACCTGAGACTTAAGCAGTTAAAAAAGGGGGTGCAAAGGGGCAAGTCAAAGGACTAAAAGCAGTGACATAAGGGAGCAACAAGCAAGGAACGTATTTTACCAGCTGTGTTTGAAATGCACAGGGCAACACAAGTATCAGAGATATCTGAGAAGAGACTGCACTGGTCAAGATATGGATGAAAAGGATCTGGGCAAGTTTAGCTGGGTGTACAGAGAAAAGGCTTGATCTTAGAGATGTTATAAAGGAAGAAGCTGCAAGATTTGGACCCCCACCTAAAGGTGTAAGACAAGAAAGGGAAAAATCCTGTTTATACAAACACATTTTCTGAATATCCTACCATTGAACACATTACTACAATAACACTAACAATACATTACTAAAAATACACTAAACTTATTGCTAAGCTTCATTTATGTAACACCAGGCCGCACAGTAAATTTTCCTCTAAATCTTGCTTGCAACTTTCAGTTGTACAGTTGGAAATAATTTAATTTTGGGAACCTCAAAATAAAATACATAAGCATGCAACTTTCTTCAAGTTTCACTACTTACAGAATGTAAAAATCCTAGCTTTCATTAGACTGGCAGGCAAACAAATTCTTTGGTAATTATGAAGAAAGCTTAATATGTTAGGTAATTCAGGAGTACAGTACATGTAAAATGTAAGGAGAGACATACTCAAGGGGATTAGAAAAGGAGCTGCAAGTGACTTCTCAGAGTTAGTCTTGGTCCTTTGCACTTACAAGATTTGGCCAACAATTAATCTGGTCACAGTTTTAATTAAAAAAGACAGGGAAATGGAGATAACACTTATACTGAGCACAAGTAGATTTCAGGTCTATAAAGCATGAGTAAATCAAGTGCAGCATACTTATTATTCATCATTAATTACCTTGTAATATTTTGTTCCAGATTCATTTTGAAATAGTGTGAGGCATTTGCTGTCCAGTCTCCAGTAATGTCTCTTTCTCTACAAAATGCACAATACAATAACATACGGAATAAACCACTGATATGACTTTTGTTATCTGATTATTTAAATAAGAAATGCTTTAAATTACCAAGATAATAAATTAACGTTAATCTACAGTCACATTTTAGATGAGATACATGAAAAAATACACTTTGGGAACAAAGATTATTTTTTTTAAACTCAAGAAGGAGCTCAAAAATTATTTCCACAAACCAGAAAAAAAATATCACTTACCTTGCAGGAATAGTACTTACAGCAGTTATTTAATATAGGAAAACCACTTACCTACACAAGTTTCACTCCAGGTGCGTGTGCTCACAAAACCTGAACTTATTTTAATTTAGTAGCAACTGTGGGAGTCATGCTTTCTCCCTCTGTGCCCTCACACCAACACTGCAAGGGTTTATGCGACTGAGCAAGTCTATCAAGTCCTTAATTCTTTTGACAACACAGAATTCTAGAAAGTCAAAAACGCAGTGGCAAGACAGATGGATTATGAGACTCAAGTGGAGAAAATATTTTGGGGTGGGGACAGGGGGAGACAGACTAAATAGCCATTTTCTGGAAGTCTCCACCCATGAGAAGCATATTCATATTACTTTTTGGTGGAGAAGAAGCTGTTGCACATAACTGTCCTATAATTTCAAGCAGAGGAACATTCCTCAAAACAAATCAGCTTTCAGAAGGCTAATATGGTAGTATGAAAACTTCCTTTGCTTGCAACAAGCTCATATGATCAAACCCATTTTTGGTTTTTTGTGACAAAAATTCAAGACCCTTAACTCTGGCCTAGGATGACAAAGTCTGAAACATAATACAGCAGAGCTTAAACCACTTCAATCACAGGGAAGCTAAGACTAACTGTAGCTTGTCAGATAGAGAAAGCTAGGTCATGTGTGGATTTAACTACATGAAATTCCCAGCCAGCATTGAATGGAAACTGGGTGAAAGCATAAGGGTGAACCTGCCCTTTGAACATATATCGTCTTTATTAAGTCATGAATCAGGGAAGACTTTGGAGAGGGGGAATTAAGGAACAGGTTGGTAACTCACTCAGGGATTCAAAATCTGCCCCCACCCTATTCCAAGAAAGGACAGGCTCAGAGTGAGGAAAAGAATACAGACGATGATACAGAAACTTTTCATTATAAAGGGTGAAATATCTTGCTATCCAGGGTCAGTAAGAAGCATATTCATATCACTGTTAAAATTAACCTCTTTGGAACTAATAGAAAGCCCAAGTTGTGTCAGGAAACAGTCCAACATTGCTGACAGCAGAGTGGTCAAGGGAAACAGCTGATGTTGTAATGCCTAACACGGAAGTCTCCTCACATTAGGAAGCTCTATGAGATCTTGCTTGGCTGAAAGTATCTTGCTTTGGAGCAGAATACTCCACTTCATTTGAATGGCCTTTTTCAGTAGATGTCATCTATGTAATAGCCAGACTGACAGATGAAGAAAATCAAACTAAGCTAAGGTGTATAATCTGATCACTGTTCTGTGAGGAGGTTCAAAAATGCCCATGGAAAAAGTACTGGTTGTACTGGAAGATTAAATCAGAGTCGAATACCAGGTCTGCCCTGAACACTGCTAGAACTATTCATCTTCATCTGCTACCTGGCCTTAGTTTTTCCACAGCCCGCTGGCAATAATTGTGTCTGTTACGCAGCCTGGGCTGGAGTCTCATATAAAATATGCCAGATACTTATTTTGGTTTGTGATAAATACACCTAAGTACTAGGTGTACTTCAAAGAAATTTTTGCAAGGCAGTTTCAATCACGAAAAGCAAAAACACTACAGTAACCTGAGCTGACTAGTGTCACCCCTCAGCTTGATTTCAACAGAATTTAAATAACTTTGCTTCTCTAATTTCCTGAAGTCCCCTTCAATCAGACTCCTGTTGTAGAAACAAAAAAAGTATTTATGCTGCCTTTCATGAAGTGTCTCAGTATGACACACTGTGCCTCACAAGATGTGTGAACTTCTTAACTTCATCCTTTTTATTCATCTACCAAAAGACAAGAGGATTCACTCCCTCCATCAGACAATTCTAAGGAACCCAGTTATTCTTCCTTAACTTCCTCCTCAATACACAAAACCAAGGAGTTTGCCTAAGAAGGTTCAAATAAGACATCATTATTGGTAGCACTGGAAACAAAAAACAGTCTTTTTGGAGGATACCTGCATACCCAAGGACATGCAGTCAAGCCACAACTCTTTATTCCACTGACATCATAAGAAATAGTGAGTTTGGAGCAGGACGGTGACCAATAATGCTTACTTTTGGATAGAGTGAACTTCTAGAGGAATGAAGGGCTCCCACACCTACACAAATATTTACAAATACCAAAATATTTACAATATCATTAGAATAGTAGTGTAAAATGATGAGTACTGAAATGGTTGACAATGATTTCCACCTTTTCAAATAGTAAATTAAAAACATGGATACAAATATTTAGTTCAACTGCTAAACAGAAAGAAGACATAAGCCAATTCTTCCAAATTATTATCTCAGGAAAGGCGAAATCTTATACATGCAATTAATTTGAGACAATTTAGAGATGCTTCTCCTTCTTAAAAAAGGGAGAAGGAAAAGTACTGTGGAGTCACCACATGAAGAATTAGAATAAACTACAGTTTCTCCTTTGCACCAGATTTCCTTACAATGAACATTATGGCTAAGTTCTTTCAAATTACACTGTAAATCAGAATAGCTAAATAAGAGAAATAAAATACACTGGTTTAGAGAAATAATTTAACTTAATGTAGGAAGAAACTGAAGTCACTGACCAGATTGTCTCTACTAGTATAGTGGACCATCCATCCTTCCTTCACCATTGTACTGCTCTTCCTCTTCGTGTGCTTGATCGACTGTACAACTCTCATAAGAGGAATATTATTGCTTGTTGAAGGACTAAAAACAGATAGACAGTTAATATTTAACATGTTAAAATACAACAGTACTGCAATTATACTGGTACTACACATTTAGCCCATCCTTTTCAGGAGCAAGCACCTTCTCCTCTCATATAAATTTCTGTGAAATTGATGAAATTGATAAGGAATTGATAAGATACCTGAGCTATCATTAGCTCTCCCAGTGCAAGTACTGCAGTACTTAAACTATAGATCACAGAAGAAACAGACTACAATGAGGACACCTACAGAAACCATTCTCTCTCACAACAATTAGCTGAGACTGCTGGTCTTAGTCCAGCATAAAAATATAATTATCATCAGCATTGCTATTATTTTCTTGTCTGTTCAAGTTGACTATGCTACTTCTTAATACAGTTATAACACTAATGAAGGTCCTTATCCAAGCATACTTTCGGTTTATGAAAATATAAACAGGGGTGTGTTAATTCAAATCACAGCTGCATTAGAAAATTTTATCAAGGCTCAGGGATAATAATGGTCCTGCAGACAAGGATTTGACAGTCTGTAATATTCTGACAGTTTATTAGTTAAACATACAGGTTTTAATAGCACTGATGATGGAGTGAACCACTAAGTTGCTTGCTTAGCACCAGAGCTCCTACATGTGGCACCAACAGAAATGTTTGTAAACACACGAAATCACAAGGCAGATTCAAAACCAAGACTGTAAGGATGCTTTAACACAGCACAAGAGCTATACTGTAGAACTGGCTGCCACGGGGTACTGTGTACAGACCAAAAACAATTGCTTCGAGTACGATTAGAAATAAATGGAAAAATCCTACCTAGAGGTGGAACACAAAAGAAACACTACTTCTAATTCAGGAAGTCCTTGAGCTGTAAGTCACAGAAATCACCTTGGGAAGGTATCACTATATGCTTTTCCTCACATATTTGCTATTAAACACTGAGCTAAAATGATCTTTAGTTTGACTTAATACAACCGCTCTTATGTTATTAAGAATGACTTAAGAAAATCAGGATGACACTATTCAGAATAATACAGAAAGTAAAAAGACCAAACTTGATTAAAGGAACTATGTAACAGTTATCAGATAGAAGACTTCAGAGAAATCACATTCAAGATAAATAAAGCAAGCTTCGGCCTAAAATATAGACTATGATGAGAATATTAAAATATCTCAAGTAATTCCTTTTAAATCAACACATGTATAACAGCAACTTAACTTGGCTAACGTCACAAAACCTTAGTCATGTTTTAGCCACGTTAAGCCATAAATTTTACCATGTTTTAATAATCTGGTTTTATTTCTTTGATAACAGCCATAGCACGGCACTTTTCCAATTAAAATAGACTATTATTTTAATTCATTAATGTTTCAGATTTTCTTGAGACAGGATAACTTTACAAAGCATTTTCAAGTTTTTTAAAAAAAAAAAAATCACAAATAAAAACACTTTAAGCTGTAAAACTGGGCTAATCAGAAGCGTTTTACTCACAATACTGAGGAAAGTACATCCAAAGCAAAGAAATCCACCTTATGACTTACCTGATGGTTTTGACAGCTTCCTCATCTTTGTCTGCATCAAGGTCAGATGGATCCATAAAGAAAATTTTGTCCTCTGGAGGAGAGGGCTCTTCAGTATCATCTAGACCTCTACTACCATCACTGTTCATTTCACTGCTATCAACTTCCATTGGCATGTCCAAGTCCTGGCCTGGGCTAGCTGGTTCTGGAAACAAGATGAGATTAAGATATTATTTCAAATAGGCAATTAAAAATAACAGAGAAAATCCCCAAACCCCCACAGCATTTATTCTTTGGTTCACATTTAAGTAAACATAAAAGTATAATCAGAAAACAGAAAATCCTCAAGTTTCTGCTAAATGATGTAGACTATGCTAACGAACATTATCCATTTGGTTTTGCTAAATGCCAAGGCAAGAGAGAACCAACTAAAACAAGATTCATATTCAAAGAAATGCAGTGAAAAGCTTAAGGTCTAAACCTAAATCTCATTAATTCATTCTGTTCCACAAGTAATCAGTACAAAGTAACCTTTCTATGGCTAGAGATGACCCAGAGAATTATTCCTGAGCAAATTAAATTCTGCATCAACAGAAACCCAACTCTGTTCTCTCTGCCCTTGTAGCCCATAATAGCAAAAGCAAAAGAGAAAAGAGGGGCTGTGGCATTGCAGGAAAAGAGAAAAGCAGAACAGATCTTATTCACGTCTGACTCTCTGCTGGCAGGAGTTAATAAAAAGCCATACAATTCACACTGTGGAAAACTAAGAATTAAGACATGTAAATATCTTAATCTGTAGCCTTTTTTTAGGTCTGAGGAGAGGTCAATTTAAGGGTGGGAGAAAGAACAAAAAACCAAAATTCTTTATGTTCACAGAAGAATTGTATGAAATCACAGTTCCCAAACTATGTGCCCTAGCACCTTAGCATCACAAGGGTGGTGAGGCTGCAGCAACATGTCACACACTATTGCTCTTGGCCATCAATCTCAAGACCCAGACAAGAGCCTTGGAGCTGGAGAAGGCAGGCATGAATGGATGGGATATGCTGTGCAATGGCAATGGACCCACTGGCTAACAGGGCTGCTGCCTAGGCCCTGAACCAGGTCATACAGATTGGTGTGATCTGTTGCATGTCATAAATTTTGTTCCTCTCAAAAATGCATGCCAAGGGTCAAGATTTTGGGCAACACAATCACAGAATGGTTGAAGTTAGAGGGCACCTCTGGAGGTCATCTGATCTGAAAACCTCTCCAGCCTGTCCCTCTGGATGGCAGCACAACCCTCTGGCATATCAGCCAGCAAACTTGCTGAGGGCACCCTCTGCCCCACCATGCAGATCATTAATGAAGATGTTGAACAGGACTGGACCTAGTATTGGCCCCTGGGGTACACCACTAGTTACCAGCCTCCAGCTAGACTTCATGCCACTGATCACCACCCTCTAGGCCCATCCATTTAACCAGCTTTCAATCCACCTACTGTCTGCTCATCCATCCCGTATTTTGTCAGCTTAACACTGGTCTACAACTTTTATGTAAGAGTAAGACTCTAAACTTTCTTCCCCATGCTGTTCCCCACCTTCCCCTTTCAACTCTGTAAGGTCTATTCAAAAAACAGTCCTACTTAATTGATGTTTCAAAAATTAGGAGTGGGGTTTTTTTGTTTGGTGTGGCTCGGTTTTTTCCATTCTCTTACCTCAAACTGCTGGGATAACTGGCCACTAAAAGTCATTGATATGAGAAAAGTCACAAAAGATGGTACTTGTCTTCAGATATTAACACATTTTTAAATGTATTTCATGGTGAACAATGAGCAGACTGGTCACAACAGATGTTTCATTTTTGTACATTGAGAAGGCTTCTTATTTTCCTTGAGCAATCTCAAGCAAAATATACTGCACTTGCCAAGACCAATTAAGTAAGATTTAAGTCAGAGTATAAGTTTTACATTGAATCTTTTTAACTGTCAGCGATCTCAGGTGAAAAAAATGGGAAGATAAAATAAAAAAAGATGTAAAATATTAAAAGATGAGGGAATCAAAAGCTAATGCATCTCATTAAGCCTCCAAAGATCTGTCAGTATTTGAAAGCATGTTTCTCTTCTTACCTCCATTAAATATCACCTCTCCAAGACAGTCCTTAGGTACTTTAGATGCACAGCGTTTGTGACAGTTGAATCTGCAATCTAAAATAGAAGATAAATAAGCCCACAATACCATAATATTACTCCCAGTCAGACACTAACATTCTATAATTCACTGCTTCCATCACAAGCTTCAATTCAGATTCATATTTACATGTAACTGAAGACAGCACCATTGAAGTCACCCCCAGAAGGAAATTAACAATCTTGTCCTGATGTCACCTTGATTTTCCCCACCACTATTATGTCAGCACTTCCTCTTCCAGTACAAAAGTTTTCTACTTCTCTAGCTTTCTCTGTAGTTATTTTTTCCATTATGATGTAATTTTCCCCATCCTCTCATCTGTTCCACATCCTTTTTTCCACTGCTATATGATTCAAGTGTCTCGCCTCTATCATTTTTCCCCACCTGCTGCCTAAGACTTGCAGCCATCATACCCTCTAGGATCACACACCTGTATCACAGAGAGAATATGCTCTGCAGTAAATACCAAAGTCCAGTTCCCCTATCATTCAGATTACAGATTTGGTTGAACACTGAAGCTCCATTTCTGCCTGCTGATACAGGGCCGACAGAATAATGCTATGTCCAAATCTGGCCTGACAAGAAGATGGACTCTAACCTCGATGCCCGCCAATTCTGCATCCAAGGTATCAGATGCAGCCTATTGAACAGAGTCCAGCATGCAACATTATTGGTATTAACAGGAATTTTCTTTATTAGCAGCAGCACTGTAATTTTCAACTCTGTATCAACACCATGAATTTCAGAACTGCCGCCACAACTGTTTTCAAAATGATAATTTAGCCCCTTTCTGGTATCCAAACAAAGCTCATTGTGCTTTCCTTTTAAGCCGAGGCAAGAGAAAAATCATTATCTTCCCATTTTTAGTAGCAGAGAAGCCAAACCCTGGAGCAAAATACAATCCTGTTCAGCTCCCAAGTGCCTATGAGGGAGCGTCCTAGAAGACCAATGAACTGTCCTTTCTGTAGCAGTGTTTTCAGTTACTGTTAAGGAATATGGTTACTTCACCAGTTTGAAGGGGGCTGGAAGAAACAGACATTTTAAATCCTACCAGGAAACTAGAATAACTAAGAGTGAATCAATCCTAGTAAGTTAAACTAAGTCCAGAAACATTCTTGGGTACACCAATGCAACTCTCCAGTCTAATAAACACTTAGAAACATCCCCTAGCATGCTTCTGGCCCACAGCGTTAGCACAATCCCAAATAGTTCCCAGACCTAGTTCATAAATCGGAGCACCTCATGAAACTGTTCCCAACAGGCAGTCTGCATACAGCCACCCAGGCTGGGATGCTAAGAAAACTTTTTCATGAGCCCGGGTCATTTTGTCTCAGTTGACCTCAGTGTCCAGGAATGTTCCTGGGCACATTCAATTTATTACCACAAATATAGCCTTAGGATCCCAAAGATCATCCTCAGAGTTCAAGTAGAAGCCTGGATGAATTCAAGAAATCCAGGGCTCTTATGAGTACTCAGGAACATGGGACTTCTGAAAGACCTCAAGTTTTGGGAATGTGCACAAGGAAGTCAGTGGGAAACCTTAAGAAAGCAGTATGAAAATACTGACTGTTTGATATCAATTCCTAATGTATTAGAAATATGTATAGAATCATACTGCATAAATGGAGGCCTATTAATATACTTATTTCTGTCCTGTGCATATATGTAACATCTCTCTAGGCTTGTTTTCCATACATAAACACTATTTTTATCCAGTATCATTCACTTCCCCAAAACTGATGTGGTAGCCCCGTTTGTTCAGCTGGACATACAGTCACAACTGTATATAGCCAGCAGCATCTGTATGTTGAAATTGCAAAGCATCTTTTTCAGGCTTCATTATTTATGTATTACATGTATCCAAGAGACACAATGACTGGGGGAGGGTGGGGAAATCAAAACCAGTTCAGGATGCAGACTTCAAACAGACTATAAAGACTGCAAATTGCCAAAAACAGAAATGAAAGATAAAACTACTTCCTTACTTAAACGAGACAGCAGTATTTTTAGTCAAAAGAAAGTTAATACCACTATAAGCTCACAATTTTTGTTCTCCTCTACTAAAGGAAATTGAAAATGTATTAAGTGACCCCTTCTAAAACGTTGACCTTTGGTACTCTCACTTGACAAACTCGCATGAGAGAAATAGAAAGTTCTTTCCATATTAATGTGTGTGATTCATCACTGCATCATTTCTTTCCTGCAACAAAGCTGACAGATCTGCACTACTCAGCAATAAAGAGCTGGAAGAAGATCCCAATGTCATAGTTATGCCCCGGGAACTGCAAGGAAGAGTCCGAGAATTGAAGTCATTAACCTTAACACATGCTAAAAAAAAACAACCCATGCAATTGATGAAGACTAAGCTAGTTCAGGAAAAGCACCTACCTGCATATTTTTTTTCCAAAAGATAATAACCAGCATTCTACAGTAGAATAATATAAGGAAAACTTAAATTCTTTAGTGACCCGTCTAGAAGACAGACATTGAACAAAGTGAAATACTTCCCATTTTTATTAATTTAGAATTATCCTTCTTGAATTAAGGTGTTCCCAATTTACATGTGATTAAATCTTATTTTTCAGAAAAACGTACAAAGCGCAGTCTGAAATGAAATGAAAATGAGGGCTGCTGCCTTCCTCTCAAAAAATATGCAATTTTTCAAAAAATCTACTGCCCCATGTCACAGTACACAACCTTCTGACAATCAGAACGTAAGTTGAAATCCATCTTAAATATAAGACCTTTAGTGAAATGTATTGCTGCAGCAGAAAAATAAGTGTTTACCTTTACACTGCATTCCTTGGCGAAAAAGGCCCTTGAGCAGCCGTTTGCAATACTGGCATATGGTGGGACGAGTGTAAGAGTGGACCGCAAAGGTGTGTGGAACCTTCACTCTGCAAAGCACCATCTTTTCCATCCAGATGGGACGACCACTCCAGGAGGGAATCCTCTTACTAGGTTCTAGTAAGCAGCGCTGGAATAAAGAAGGTATACATGATTTGCACCAAAACAGTTCTACTTTTCAAAGTCATGGCAGTCAGCTGAAGTCCCTGGTGACTGGAAAAAGGGAAACAGTGCACCCATTTTATAAAGGGTAGCAAAAGAGGACCTTGGGAACTACCAACCTGTTAGCCTCACCTTTGAGCCTGGGAAGATCGTGGAACAGATCCTCCTAGAAGCTATGCTAAGGTACATGGAGGACAGAGAGGTGATTTGAGACAGCCAGCACAGCAAGTCCCGCCTGACCAACCTAGTGGCCTTCTATGATGGAGTAACTACATTAATGGACAAGGGAAGAGCTATGGATGTCGTCTATCTGGACTGTAAGGCCTTTGACACTGTCCTCCACAACAACCTTCACTCTGAGTTGGAGAGATACGGATTACATGCATGGACTGTTCTGTGGATTAAGAATTGCTTGGATGGTTGCATCCAGACGGTAGTGTTCAATGGCTCAATGTCCAGATGAAGACTGGTGACAAGCCATGTCCCTCAGGGGTCTGTACTGAGGCCAGTACCATTAAATGCCTTCATAAATGATAAAGACAGCAGGGTGCACCCCCAGTAAGTCTGCAGACAATACCAAGCTGAGTGATGTGGTTGACATGCCTTAGGGACGGGATGCCATCCAGAGGGGCTTGGACAAGCTTGAGGAGTGGGCCCACGGGAACCTTATGAGGTTCATCAAGGCCAAGTGCTAGGTCCTGCATCTGGGTTGGGGCAATCTCCAGTCTCAATACAAGCTGGGGGGATGAAGGGATTGAGAGCAGCTCTTTAGAGAAGGAATTGGGGCTACTGGTGGATGAAAAGCTGGACATGTGCCGACAACATGCACTTGCAGCCCAGAAGGCCAACCACATCCTGGGTTGCATCAAAAAAAGCGTGGCCAGCAGGTCAAGGGAGGTGACTCTGCCTCTCTACTCTGCTCTGGTGAGACCCCACCTGGAATACTGCATCTAGCTCTGGAGTTCTCAGCACAGAAAAGACATGGACCTGTTGGGGCAGTTCCAGAGGAGGGCTACAAAAATGATGGAACACCTCTCCTGTGAGGAAAGGCTGAGAGAATTGGGGTTGTTC
>VZRW01001092.1:69700-86161 GCA_013398125.1 Aegotheles bennettii | reverse complement strand
GAACTGCTTGAGAGAGTCCAGCGCAGAGCCACTAAGATGATGAAGGGAGTGGAACGTCTCCCTTATGAGGAAAGGCTGAGGAAGCTGGGTCTCTTTAGCTTGGAGAAAAGGAGACTGAGGGATGACCTCATCCATGGTTACAAATATGTAAAGGGTGAGTGTCAGGATGATGGAGCCAAGCTTTTGGCAGTAATGACCAATGATAGGACAAGGGGCAATGGTTGCAAACTGGAGCACAGGAGGTTCCATGTAAATATCAGGAAAAACTTCTTCACTGTGAGAGTGACAGAGCACTGGAAGAGGCTGCCCAGAGAGGTTGTGGAGTCTCCTTCACTGGAGACATTCAAAACCCGCCTGGATGCGTTCCTGTGTGATGGACTCTAGGTGACCCTGCTCTGGCAGGGGGGTTGGACTAGATGATCTTTCGAGGTCCCTTCCAACCCCTAGGATTCTGGGATTCTGTGATTCCTTGGTAGGGCTTGGGTTTTTTTAGATAAACTCTGAAAAGTTAAACAGCATATCAGGAACACTCTCTCCCCACCCAGCATACAAGCTTACAATTTGTACCGCTTTAGCCAAGTAACTATTGTACAATTATACCATCATTACAGAATACACCTGTATTACAAAGAAGGCAGGGTGTTTTATCACTCCTGAAACCAAAGTTCTCAGAGTTCCCATAACCGTGAGTAACAGGTTAGTAACAAAATTATACATAAAAGTTATCATTAAACTTCCCATTCCATTGCTCACAGTAATAATAGTTATCCGTAAGTGTCACAAGTCTAAGACTCACCAGATTTTAAAATTAACTAAAACCAATCATAATGGTTAAGCTCAACTTCCTTGTATTCATTATGAGCCACCTGCAACACTATCTAGTTCCCCAGAGGCTTAAGGATTTAAAATCAGAAATTGTTTCCCCTTTCACATTACGTACTTCTTCAGAGGCAGAGGATGTGTATTCAGCTGGTGCTGGTCTTGGAACTGAAAGCCCTGCTCCTGGTAAAGATACGTTAGACAGACGCCTCTTTCTCACTCCACTGCAGTTATTTGGAATCTTGAAGGCACATCGCTTATGGTAGTTTAACCCACAACCTGAAAGAGAGGCATTTTTAGATAAAAAAACAACTCCCAACATAAAAAGTAACAAAATTAGTACTAATATTTTGATAAAGCAGTTAAAAAGATGATCCAGGAAAACGGTAAAGGCAGAAATAGATTGTTCTGTTAACATTCTCTTATTTTAGCATTCTTGATATGATTCACAGAAACGGGTTTTTTGCACTACTTGCTATATAACCAGTCTCCTGCAAGCTCAGCTCTAGAAATAAGGCCTAAAACTTCAAAGCAGCTGATCACCCTCCTCACTTCTCACCCCAACAGGAGGCTTTCATCACTTCTCACTTTGGAGCACACGAGCCAAGGAGAAGCCAGCGAGCAGGCAGCGTCAGTACCTGACAGCAGGCTGAAGAGTGCTCCGCAGTCAGCTGGATGAAAGCCATAAGGAAAGGGATTCCCCTTTGGGAGTCTCTCCAAACTTCATGCTCCTTGTGCAAAGAATACATGCTTGTAAGCTAGCTATTTCTTTTTTCGAAATGGGAAACAAGAACACTTCTTAAGTCATTTGCCCAAGGTTACACCCAGTTTGCGTTAAAGTCAGGATCAGAACTCAGGCTTCCTGATGCACAACCCCTTCAAACTCTCAGAAATACTCCATTTATCACGTGCTAACATATCAAACAAGATACAATTTCCTCTTTCTAATCTTATATAGATATACATGTACAAAAATGCACTAAAAATCACAGACTTACCTTCACATTTTAATCCTTGTCGTACCAAACCCCAAAGCATCTCTCCACAGTAGTCACAAAAAGTAGGAGCCTTGTAGGAATGCACATAAAGTGCATGAGGACGAATCTGGAAATCTTCAACTGTAGCCAAAGCTTTTAAAAAATTGCAGTAAGTTATGGTTCTTGACACAGGATCAACAAGAATTATGGAAAGAATACGTTGTTTTTAAAATGGCAGATTCAAAAAACACTAACGAGCTGTTTAGACATCAGCATTTTACTGTATACTACTTAAATATGCATTTAGAAGAATATAGTTTTCAGTAAGCTTTTTTATTAAGGAAAAAGAATCCATTGGATTCTGTAGGCTAATGGCCACAACTTATCAACAGTGTAAGTCACAATGTTGAAAACCTCACTAAATTGAGAAGGCAAAACCAACAAGCTTTGCTAAAATCAGCAGCAAACATTTGAAAGAGCAATTTAATTCTCAAGCTGTTTTGTAACCTATAACATTTTCAAACGAAGGACAGCTCTACAGGTTAGATCTTTATCTTCTGAAGGGCTTTTTCAGTAAAAGCTTATTAGATTGAACTCTCTTGTGTATCAAACCAAAACCGTGGATAGAGTTGCCATGGAACACTGTAAACTTCATTAGTAATGGTTTTTTTCTTAAATAAGCACAGATCAACTTAAATGAATTTTTGTCCTGTTTTTCTTAGAATGTAAAAACAAACCAAACGTGGCATTTTAAACCAACATTACCTTGCCCTGATGGCTACTCTTTGATCAAATATGTATTAACTTCAGATTCTCATGTCTCACTTTTAAAACCCTACTGAAAGATTCACATCTTCAAAATCCCATGGTTTCTGGTGGTCTGTTCACAAGGAAACTGTCAGAGATTGTCATGAAGAGGCACACATGACAGATTTTCCAAATATGCTATTCACTAGAAGCAATGAAAAGCTCCCACCAAGGAGAGTCAACTACTAAACACCCTAGACGTGCCTAGAACAGTAGGTCCTGAAATGCGACCAAGAAACTCAGCCTTATAACTCTGGAAATCACACTTCATTGATCCAATTTACAAATCTAATCCCATGTGACAGACAAGAAATCTCTTTCTAGAGCATTAACTCAGTTTGGCACTTATTCCTCAGTCTGAAAGAACTGCTAGATACTAGTCCAGCTTTTATCTGTAGCTTAACTACAGCTGGTTTTTGGTTGAATTCAACAGAGCATTGATGAAACACATAGAATTCAAATCACTTAGGGTCTGGGGGTTCCTTTGTCCTTGTTATTGAGGAGTACTACAGGTTAATAACTACCACTCTAAGGACTTTATCACTTAAAAGACACTGTTTGCAAGTATTGCCATAACCTTTAAGAGTTTGTCCTTATAGGTATGATTCAGCAACTACATTTATATGAAGCCTTTTAGCAGCATCAATGCTAAAACCTACAGAGCAAAAACACTGATCTAGGCAAAAAAAAGCCAGTTACAGAGTTGGAAGAGCAAAATTCTGAATCCTACCTCCATTTCAGCTTCAAGAATTATAATAATAAATTTATATTCTTATAATTCAGATGTATTTATAATAATAAAACTGAAGATGATTAAAACACGACAATGAAACAATAGCAAAACTGAGTACTGAAGCATGAGTACCACTTGGATTTTCTTGGAAACTTCTACCCCAAAACAGTGATCCAGTGTGAGACTTAAGTCAAAGAGCTCAAGGCAAGCATGACAATAAGGTTCCATAAAGTCCTATTTTCTTTTCATCTACTGAATAAAGTGCTGTTCCGCTGTTACAACAATACTTACCAGAGAGTACAACCTCAACAAGATCTCCCTCATGTATATCTTCTGCTGATGTAATTCGTTGCAAAATATTATCTGAGTTCAGGTCATGACGGAAGAGGAGAATTTTGTCATACATGCCAAAGAAACCACACTCTGGGAACTGCAACAGAAAGCAAACTCTAAATTAACACATGCCCTTTGAAAATCCTATCCATAGTTGTTTTTAATAACAGCTAGAGAACTTGAGTGTTTTAAGTGTTACAGATGAATACTCCAATCCTCCTTATGACAGCAAACGTAATCATTAAAAATACGAGACACCACATTCCTTAGATAGCAGCATCAACATTAATTCCAAAGTTTGCAAGTAACAGTATAAAGCCTATAATTAAGATTTGGTTTTCAAATAAATTCCAGAGAAAGGCTAAATTCATGCCTATGGAACAAAGGTATTCCAAAAAAAAAAAAAAAGCAAAATCACCTATTATAGATTGCTGAACTGTTGGTATCAACATCCTTATTTGGTTCTACATTAATTAATTATATTGGCCTTTTAAGCTGTGCATCGTGAATGCTGATAGTGTAGTGACACGTTTTACTGCTGTCTTCTCTGAAACCAAGTATACATACACATAGATGAAATGACTGTGAAAGGTCGTCTGGTTTTGTAACTGTGACATTTAACCTCATAAAAGATATTCCCTCTATTTACAAGCTTCAGCTTGATCAGTCAGTACCTTCTAGACTAAGATGCAGAGTCACAAGTCCAGGCCTAACACCACGAACTATGCTAGTATTTATTGCAATAAGTCTCGCATTAAACACAGACTCTGTATACAGTTTCTATGCATATTTTTCTATGCATTGTGCAAGCTTAATCTCAATTTCTGCAACAATAATTCCAAAAACTAGAAGTGTTAGAACAGAGCATCGGTACTACAGAACTGCAGTTGCTACAAGGTTTTCCTGAATCCACAACAGCAACAGCTGTAGCTGAGGAACCTTGCAACAACTCCCTGAACTATCTTGCCTGTCAGCTTAGGTGCTCATCTGCATGCCCACAAAGGAGCACAGAGGAACAATGCAGGTGGGGCAGCCCACCTAACACCCTGCCCGGCTCCTCCCAGGCCCATCACAGGAACCATGAGCCCACCAAAGGCCCATCTCCACATGCCAGAGGAGCAGAGAAGCACAAGGGCAGGTGGGAAAGCCAAATTAAGGACTCCAAGGAAAGGACCCCCTGCCCAGGCCTCTCTGTCACAGGAAAGCCTCAGCCCCAGTTTCCAGCCATAAAACCCATAAGTCAACACTAGAGCACCTTTTGGGCTGAGAGGGGTTGCTGCCTAATGGTATGAAACATATCATAAGACGCTGGGGAATCGGGATTGTACAAGACTTGCTATGGGATATTTATGGAAGAAACCAAAGGCAAAGAAAGAGGTGATTCAGGGAGGAACAACGTGGGGAAAAAATAGAGGGACAAGAAGATAAAAAAGCCTGGTCACTTGTAACCAGGGGTTAGTCAGAACAACTGTCTGGCCATGACCTGTGCCTGATCAGCACTATCTGTCTTATTTTTTCATTACATTCCACTTCTAACTATTTTCCTGGATGACGAGTCCTCATTGTGAGCACATGTGTGTGTATGTGGGGGTCTGAGTGCCAGCAACTGGAGCCAGACCATGGGTCGGAGGACCCGTGTGTCTGTGGTGCCAGAGACTGGAGAGACCAGAGTGAGTGAAATCAAGAGCCAAAAACTGGAATGGGGCTGCAGCCCCACTAGCTTGAATATCCAGGTGCCAGCAGCTGGTAAGACCAAGATCCAGGGGCTGCTACTGGACAGAAAATGCCTGAGCCCAGCTGCTGGAATCATCCACTTTTTTGTGGTTATGGGTTGATTTTGTGTGTGTGTGTGTGCGCGCTCCCACTAACCGTCCTTCACCCTGAACCACCAGAGGATACGAGACCATTGCTGCTGTTTGTGTTCACAGGACCGCTCTGTGTGTCCGCCTCTGTCGATCTGTGTGTATGCACACCCATAGTGTGTGCTTGTATCCAAGTGCCTGCGCCTACCAGCAATACATGGTCAACCTTGTTACTGGTTGGACCCAGGGCACTGAGCTGCAGCAGCCTCAGCTCTGCCAGGAGGCTGTCGGACGCAATTGTCCCTTACAGTTTGATGAACAAGCCCTGCCCTTCCCTTGCACACCTCCCCCCATGATCCCCCCGTTATAGAACAGTCTCTAACAGAGAGATGCCTCTCTGGCTGCTCCTTTCCACACACTCCAGTTCAGATTACTCTCCTCTGCCCCCACCACAGCCCCGTTCGCCCAAGCAATGGAAGCCCTGGCTGGCTGCCCCCGGCATGGCCGGCCCTGATGAGCTGCAGGTGGCCCGTCAGAGCCCGTGCCTAAGGCACTTGGCCAGGCTTCCACAGGGGAAGCTGTGCAAGCAGCTTGGCTCCTTACAGACCTGCAGCGCCCTGCTCTCTCTCCCGCTCCCTAGCACATTTGGGAATACAGCATTCCTTCCTAGCACCTTAGCCAGAAGGCTATGTGTGGACTGCTGGCCAAGAATAACCTCATCGATTAACAAGGTTTTTATTTCAAGTGCTATCTTTGAACAGAATTTTTACGCAAAGCTTAAACTATGTTCACGTCGTACACTACCAAGTTTTTCTCTCCTGTACAGCAGCAAAACAGCTTTTATAGCCTTCCTTATGCTCAGTTACATAAAGCTGCTAAGAAAGAACACGATCCAGTTCCTTTGAAGTGCTGAGAGCTCATAATGTAAACTCAAACACAAAAGCCAAAGCAGAACATTTTTAAAGCCTGTTTTATCTTATGGGATTACACAGCTATTACTTTCCTGCATAAAAGCCCAAAGTATCTGCACAGTGACTCAGAACATATAAACTGCTAATCCCAGTATTACTGTGTTTCCTAAAAGCAAAAAGAAGAGTGTTCCCAGTGTTAAGAGTTTCAAAAGAGCATCTAACTACAGGGAATCGCTTGCAGGAAGTCTGTGTATGCGATAGACCGTGCCCAAATTAATCTCTGGCACAGCAATATCACCAGCTTACGTAAAGAACGTATGCAGTGCTTTGTGCTTGGGTGGTACTAGCACAAGGAACACTACCAGTGCATTATTGCAGCCACACTGAGGAAAAACAACGGGTGTTATCTAGAATGCGTACACTGTAAGCATTACAGTATGTCTAGTTTTAATTGACAGTGCATTACACCGTTCTTTTTACCCAGAAGAACTCAATATACAGCAAGCAGTATTGCCGGAGCAAAATCACAACTGAGGCTTCTTTCTATCTTGGCAGTAACCGAGAAATCCCTCTACTTCAAGTTCCAGGACTTGCTTTACAAAGTTCTGGACCAGTCGCCAAAAATTCACACTAGGGAAAAGCGTAGGCGGATATTGTTTCAAGGTCCAATGTCTCATGACCCATCATAACTCACAACAAATGCTTCAAACCACTGAAAGTTAATTCCAAAGTCTAATGGTGCAAAACACCCATTACCTTGGAAAGTCTCCCTGTTCACTGAAATCACTCCCACCTATTACCCTGCATCCTTACCCAGCTATTCATTCCCACTCTTTAGAATTGTGTGCCAAATCACATTATCACACAGACAATTAGCTTCAAACATGCTGCAGGAGATCTTTCCCTCATCAGATGCCTCAGTACAGACATACTTGGACTACTGCTTGGCTAGGTTTTCCAGCACACAAACCTATTCCCATGCTGGAAGTATCTGCCCAGCACACACCAGCTCCATGCCCACAGTACTCCCCAGCTCCCATCTTCTCACACCTCAACTCTATTACTCTGCTGCCTTACTTGGCTCATACGAGGCAAGCTTGACAAGTCAAGAAGGCAACCCAATGGGGGGAAAAAGAGAGATTTGAGCACAGCTGACGAACACAAAGCATGATTTGCATTAATTTTAGAGCCATTCAAAAATAAGCACCATGAACTGCTACAAGCTTAACCCAGATAAAAGCCCAAAGGATGGCTGAAGTACTGTTACCTATTTATTACACCAAATTAAGTTGTTACTGCAAGAGTTGTAGAAATGCATTTGTAATATGGATGGATTGTAATATGATCCTTGTAATATGATTATTTTACCTATCAAAATTTCATTAGTAAAACATCCATTAACACTGAGAAATCATACTAAGCTTCAAATCAACACCTCTGCCAAAATTTGGCTAGATAGCCATTACTATGACAGTCTTTCCACAGTATGTAAATTTAAAGTATTTTAAAATAAACACTTTTTTCCCTCCTTCAGCAGTCCTCACTGAAGAACAAGCTATCCAAACTGCTTTAATTCAGCCCCATTAAAACTTGAGTTCTTAGGTATACAAATAATACAGGTATACAGTTAACTATCACTTGGTTAGAAAATTCTACAGAAATTTGTGTGTTCTTCATGCCAGCCTTTCTTTCCCAATTATCAAACCAAAATGTGTGAACACATCTTCTCATTTCCCTCCCCTCTACGCCCCAGTCTGCTTCATCTTCAAAGGAGACCGGCTAGTTTTCCAAACAATCTAGGGACTCCAGTCATATTCCAATTATCAGAAATGAAATCCCACCTAGTCTAATCAAAAAAAGGCATACATACTGAGAGGATCACATTCAATTCACATTACTCAAATCGTTAACCAGGGAATTCAATGTACCACAACATTTATAAAAACAACGGAAGTATGCAAATACAGAAACGGTAGAAAGACTCACAAGCAGGTGTAAAATGCAAAATTCAACTCCTTTTAAAACACAGCTGTACTCCCAGTGACCTTGTTCTCAACACCTCACACAGTTCAGAGTCTTGAAGAAATAAAAACGAGTGTGTACACGTTCAGTACCTGTGCAAGGTGGTTACTGACGTATTAAAGCCTGAATTCTGGCAAGTCAAAACAGTATAATGCGGCAGGAAACAATCAGGGAATTAACACTAGTGAGAAAGCTTAAGTACTGTTAGGAGAGGAGACAACACTTAAGGTGAATAATGACACCTTAAAGACTCTACCCGTAGAAAGAAAAATGACCAAAAAAACAACGTGGGCAAAAATAGTCAAAAAAATAAGATGAAAAAACAAAGAAGCACAAAAAAAGCCAGTAATCAAGTATAAATGAGATTGTACATGATCATGAATTTGCTGTTGAGGCAGACAAATAATTACACCTGCAGCTGAAAGACAGTGGTCACATTAGGATGAAAAAAAATTAAGACAGCAAAAATATAATCGCTAGCAAAAGTGAAGAAACCAAACACGAAAGAATTATAGGGATCAAGATGAAAGCAAGAGGTGCTAGATAAGGATTTCAAGACTATACACAAGAAAGACAATTTTGAGACTACTTCAAAGTAAGAAAATAAAAAAAATCAAAACCATACCACGTATGGAAGAGTTCAGGAATTAGAGAATTGTAAACATTGTTGGTGAAGAAGTTTTAAGAACAAACCTGAAACATGCAGGCCACAGAAGGAAAGATTAGTTTTGGAGGTGAATTAGATAAGACACCAGATAGACCCAAAAATACTAAGCTGGATCATGCTCAATAAGAAAGAGATAAATACGAAACAAGTGCAGCAAACACGAATGAAACACCGGTAATATATAAGGACAGAAAAATAAGAGGAAGAGAGTGAGACAATAAGTTTGGTTTGGGTTTTGAGGTGGGTTTTTTTTTCTTTTTTACATTTAAGACATATGAGAGCCCAATGTTACGAAAATACAGAAGAAAAATCTGACAGATATTTGTTAATCAGTAAGACACAAGAAATATCCCTTTGACTTTGCTAAGTGGTGACCGTTTGGGTGGGTTCAGTGAAGTGGAAAAAGTAGTTTTGAAGATGAAGAAACAGATTGTATGGGTAAACAGTGCATCACTACTTAAGTGAAAGAGAAGGCAACGGTTAGAAAGGATCACAAGAATTTAAAACACCCTTAGGCAGAAGTGCAATTTGACTACTTCAGAGCAAAACGTAGCAAAGCAAAGGAGGATGCCGAGTATGACTGAAAATGAAAAGGATGAAGGACAGGTTTGTAGATGAAAAGGGTAGATAACAGAAGTTTCAGAATCATGAAAGCAAAGACTTCTAAGTTTCAGAAAAAACTTTGATATATCTTGCAGGTACCAATACTATACAAGTAATAGAACAGAACAATCAAGTGTCTGTCATTTATAGCTACCAGTTAAAGTGGAACAGAACAAATAAGCTAGAGTAAAGCCTCTATAGCATGCTGTCCTGCATAATTCTCAGCTTGCAGGCAGTGGAACACCACCACACGTGAGTCTCTAGTTTTAAATTAGTATGCCCTGTGTTCTACTTCATGTCCTCTCATGCAAGGAATGAAGAAACAATATTTAAACACAAAACCAGATTAAGAACTCGTCTCTGTAATACGTGATCATCGTGCAGGGACACACACTGTCCATCTGCAACTTATGACACACATTTTTCTGCTTCTAAACACACTCAGTCATATCTGTTCATGCTATGGTTTCCCTTCAGACTCGCCCTGAGAACTGTATGTGTGGCACTTCAATACACAGCAATCTAGATAAGGAATGAACAGAGAGGATAGATTGAGACTATAACCAAGGATCCCTGAGGCATGCCCATAAAGTCTAAAGTTTGGGTTTCCTGAGAACTTGCATTAAGCATTCCAATATACAATACCCCTAACATAGTGCTCTCCGAATTTAAACTTGGAAAAAAGTTCTTGCACCTCTCCTGATGTTTAGAACATTTTTAACAGAGCTAAGAGAGACATCCGATATTTGCATTACTCATTTTGTTCTCCTTGCAGATACATCTCTTCAGTTTCAGTTCTGCTCATGCTACTTTTAATTACCCTTTTGCAAAACCTGAATAAGCCTCACCAAAGAGCAGTGTCTGAAGCAGGAAGCACAGCTGACCATCAACAACACAGCAGGACTGGCAATACAGAAAGTGCTGTGAAAATGCATTAGGCAAACACAGTACTCATTTCCCAACTAAACTGCTATCCAACACAGGCTTTCGCAGGATTATTCCTCACACACACACGCAGTTGATTAATTTCCTCTCAAAGAAATAAAGGTAGAGCATAAATTACTTTTCTGAGAACTTCTGAGGATGCTATAATTACTTTTACAATGGTTAAAATCCAGCCTCCTCAGAGAACTGCTGTAAACCCTAATCAGTATTTTTGATACCGTAACTGTAGCCTGAAATAGAGTTAAGCAGGCAGTTCAAGCTCCCAAGCAAATGAGGAAGGATATCTGGAACAAAAACCCCAAAGTTTCAGGTATGTAGAGAAATAAAAGGCTGAAATGGGAGTTAAAAGCACTATTAAAAATAAGAAAGAAAATTTCCATTTAATTCTAGCAAAGATACCACTTAAATACGAAGCAAAGCTATAAATTATTTCAAGTAAAAAAAAAAACCATTTCTCCTTTTCCATTAAAGAAGTGCAACAGTAAACAGACACTGCTAACTACAGAACTATCACAAGAACAAACTATTCAATATCATGAAGTTGAGAGGAACTGGTCAAGAAAACACAAGTTAAGCAGGCTGTGGAACACCAAAGAAAAGGGAAGCTTTAGCACTGTTAAATCTCAAAGGCATACCCCATAGCTTCAAAGCTTTCAACTGGAAAAAACAGGCAGCCACATGCATAACAGTACACAGAAGGCAGCAGTTTACAATTTTTACATAAATAGAAAGTGACCTATATATTAATACTAGAATATTTTATATGCTTGCAACAGTCACCAGATCCAAGAGAAAAAAGGTCACCAAGGACATGTTGCTGTCAAACAGTGGGTGGAGGGAGGATACTGCCACCTGTGCACTGGCTGCAAACCCACCACACATAAGGTTGTCTCCTGATCAGTTTGCTGCTTGCTAACACGTTCTCACTGAGCAGTCATCTATTGGTAGCATCAGCTGCAGGAGGGCATAAACTGAATCAAAGCCAGAGAAAAGAGGAAAACTGATCATGAAATCCTCACCAGTTTTGCAGTAGATTAGGCTCAGCATACAAGAATTTTCTTAACCTATAACAAGAACCTGAGCTAGATTTTAAGCTGAGGCTGCCAAAAGAACAGAAAGGAAAAGAAAAGCAAGTGTGAATGTATGTTTTTTCATCTTTCTTTAAGATAGAAGACAGGAAGCAGATGCAAAGAGGAGTTGATACAGAAAGAAAAAGCGGCCCCTAAAATGGCTGCAAAAAAGTGCACCTAACATGAATGGTACAAAAAAAAAAATAATTTGACCCAAATAACTTGTCTCTTCAGAAAGGAACTAACATGGTGAACTACGCTTTATGGAAAGGTATTACAAAATCAGCTTGCTTGACAACTATTTTGTAAAAATATGGAAGATGCACAAAGTTGTGATGGGGAAAAAAAGATACACAAGCATATGCAACTGAGCGCTTATATAATGTTTGCATTTAGAATAACAGAATCATTGAGGTTGGAAGAGACCTTCAAGATCATCCAGTTCAACCACCTACCTATATCACATCACCCAGCACCACATCCAGACGCCTCTTGAACACCTCCAGGGATGGTGACTCCACCACCTCCCTGGGCAACCTATTCCAATAACCAATCACCCTTACAGTGAAGAAATTTTTCCTAATGTCCAATCTGAATCTCCCCTGCTGCAATTTAAAGCAGTTTCCTCTCATCCTTTCACTCTGGGCACAGCAGAAGAGACCGCCCCTGCCTCCCTGCACCCTCCTTTCAGGGAGTTGTAGAGAGAGATGAGGTCCCCTCTGAGCCCCCTCTTCTCCAGACTTTCTTTCAAGCTACTAAGTGAAAAAGAACCATCCAATAAAACTAACCAACCATAAATACCAATCACAACAATGAAAGACCTGGAGAAAACACTCCCCTACAAAATAATCTACCTTCAACTTCCTCCCTCTCTTCCACCCCTGGCCTTGAGGGAAAAGGGCAATTATTTCTTCATTTATTTTATGAAACATGTTTCATAACCTGAACTACTTTTCAGGTTGGTTACTAGGATCTAACCTACCTAACCTAAACAAAGATAAAACCTGGGTGCAAAAACAACAAGATCGATGTTATTTCCTCACTAGAGAGTCAGAACTTGCAACAGCTTAACCAAGGCACATTTGAAAAGCACGCTAGCATTTTCTTATTTCTTGGTTGACCCTCTCATAATAGAAATTATGCTGATAAGAGCATAAAAAAGAGCAATGGATATATTCCTTACATGAAATAACAATGCTAAGACAGTATTAGCTGTTTGGTGGGGCTTTTAAGTATTAACTAGAAACACAAAGAAAAGCTATTATCATGCAGGCCCGCAGTGCATTCCTGTAGCCACAACTGGTCCTTCCATTATGGCTGGCTGTACTGTTCCAAGAATACTCCTCAGTATTACTCAGTAGTAAGCATAAACTAGTAGAAACCTAAGATATCGGTGACAGTCACTGAAAGGGAAAAAACAAAAAAAACCCACCACACATTCTCCGTATTGTGAAAACCCATTTTTGCAGAAAATTTACTACTACATCTTTTACTAGCTTTCACAAGCAAGAAAGCAAAAGGAGGATTTATTCCTTTTAAATTAAGATCTTCTATCTTGGTGTTAAAAGAATTTCTTTGTGCACAGTTGCAAACATCTAACATGGTCTCTGTCACTGCACCAAGCTTCTTGGCATATTCCAGTCACACGTTGTTATCACTAGCTGTCTGTTACAAACCAGCTGTTCCCAGCTGCAGAACACAGCAGTGTTATACCATACCTTCTGGTAAACTATAGAGCACACGAGGTCTTTAACAGCAGAGAGGGACAGGTCCTGAGCTTCAATGGTGACAGTCTCTCGAGTGAGACCAATCTGCAGAAGGAAGGAGACCCCATGCATAGAGCCTCGGGAGTTGGTGAGGCTCTGGGTGCTGAAACTGCCATTGGAGAGTCGACTGGAGAGCCCCGACTGGGGACTTGAAGACAAAGTTGGGGTTTGTGGTGCAGCAGCATGACACGTAGGTGGGGAAAACTTCTGTAAGGATGGGGGAGAAGAGTCGTTCGCTGACATCTGACTTGCTTTACTCTGCCAAAATCTCCCTAGTAGTCAAAATCTAAAAAAATACGTTGTCAGTTCTTGGTTTGAAATGAAAACAAGGATAATGTAACTTTCCCTTTCTTAGTTCAGTAAAACGCCCCTGACCAGTAAAACTTAATTTTCCCTTTCATTCTGTGCAAGCCAAATAGTAAAACAATTTCAGCTGTAAATTACTTTAAATTAAAGGTTTTCTTTCCACAGTTACAATCAGCTGATCAAAAGCAGATTTGCCCGTCCTTTAGCACCACGTCCGAACAACAGAGGGTTACATAAAGGCCTCACAGAAACACATCAGCTCTGCTGTCTTATACTTGTCCTTCATGTTTATGTGTTAAAAAAAAGCTGGAAACGCAGATGGAAATCAATGTTGGTAACTCTTTTAAAGTATCCTCGTTCACCTAATTCCAGAGATCATATCTTAAATGCAGACTCATCTTCATGTAGATAGCCCTTCAAAATTAAAAAAAAAATAAAAATAGCGTAGCCTTCAGCAATAACGAAAGTCCACGTATGTGACGAATCTATTCCTCCTTCAGAAAGTCTTCTCTGAATTCACAGGACACAGTTAACTTTGAGATCAGCGACAGCATCTGATTTCATTTTTATAAAATATTTTAGCTCATGAAACGCACAAGCAGAATGCCTGAAGACACAATCACATTAAACGTAATCTCTAGCTTCACCCAGATAATCTCCAGCATTTTGAAACGTTGTACTCTGTCTGTAGGGGAAGAGATAAAGTAGTTATTTCACACAAAATACATAAAATAGCAATGTCACAACCACTCTACTCTGAAGTAGTAGGATCAACAATTCCTTGTACTCAATGTACATATGTTACGTTAGTAACATTTTGTACTTATAATTTGAACTTAGCTGTTGTCCCATTGTATGACAAAACAGACCTTACACTGCCCAACACGTTACCACATCTTTTAATTAACAGTAATTTAGTAGAGCAAGGAACCTAACAGTTAAGAGAAAAAAGGAAAAACGGAAGGAGCAGCTCACAGTTCTGTATAGGTGTAGGAAATTTATTAAATGCATTGCAATGTCCAAAAAACCATAATGTCAAAACTCAAAAACCCTCTACACTCTATGCAGCACATACTCAGGATACCATTTAATGCTTCTATTCAAGACAACTGAAGAACACCTTGCATGAACCCTAACTGTAGGAAGATATGCATAGCATACAAATGAGCACTAGGTCCTTTGAAAAAAAAACAAGATCATTTAATGCTCATATGTGTGATTTAAAAAAGCAAGTCTGCTACAACATTTTAAAATAAATAAATTCATGAGCATGGGCTCAAAATGTTTGTTACAAGATGCTGTGCTACCTGATCCGGTATTTCAAGCATTTCATAAGCAACTGAAATGATTGAAAAGAACCACTTTTAGATTTCCCATGCAACTTCTGCTACAGGAAAAGTTAGCTGTGAGTGCAAAAGTGACTCAAGTACAGAGATACTACTTATCACTAACAGTTTTTAAAGGAGCACAGAACCATACAGGACACTAAAAATCAATAAACTCATGTATTTTTTTCCTTCCCTTACACACAAAAAAAATTCCAGAAAGAGTATTAATAACATTAAGTGAAATTAAAATTTAGAAAATAAATGCCACAGTTTCTCACACACAAACTGTCCTTACTAGAAACAAGACTGACAACTGGTAAAACAGCCCATTTAATAGATAACACGCTCTTGGTATTTACCAGTGCAGTAACTCAAAACCCCACTGCCATTGCATTCTGAAAGGCAGATAAGGAAAGAGAGGCAGGTACAAGAACTGCACTATGGAAGGAAAATAAGCTCTTGGTTCTGTGACAAAAATTCCTAACAGGGGCTCCAGAAGAGAACAAATCAATACCTCCTGGATTCTCAGCACAGGTACCTGCAAACAGTCACCTTCAAATACTCACGAGGCATTTACCAACAACACCTGAAAAGACAACTTCTGCCTTAAAGAACACACCAAACACGATAGGGATGAAGGTCATGGATAGGAAGAATAAGGGCAGCAACAGTAACGTTTAAACACCTTACTCAAGAAAGCAGCTTGACAGTGCCTTCAGCTTTGGTTGCAGATGCCTTACTTGTGTGTTCTATATACTGCTCTTCTCTCCCTCACTTCTCACAGATACCAGAGACAGCAAATACCAAGCCTTAGGGGTGGATCCGAATTAAAAAACAATAAAGTCTAACCAACATAAAAGAAAATGGAAAAGCCGTATGATGCGAAAGAATTAACGAGTCTACTAAACAAGTTTAATTTAGCCAGTGAGAACATGCTGCAAAAGCTCGCCTGCGGCTGCCTAATTAGGATGTTAATTATATTTACCAGAAGCGTGCTGCATTTGCACTCATACAGCCTTCTCATGCGAGGTTATTCACGTGTGAGACTTTGATGAAGTTTATTGTTGTTACTGGGTAGGAAAGAATGGATCTTTCTAGGAAAGGAAAACTATAGAAACCGCTGGCTTTGTGGTCAGGACACGCAGACTCTCGACACCAGACACAGCGAGTGTGTACGGGAGTGCATATTCGAACCTGCATGGGGTCCGGGTTCACACACACACAGGGCTGTGGGGCACCCCCTGCCCCGCCGCCTTCCCGGCCCCTCCCGCTGCACAGCCCTCGCCCCCCGCCCCTTCCAAACCGAGCAGCTCCCAAGCAGCTGCCCCAGCACCCGGCAGCCGCTCGCCCTCCGCTCCCCCGCCCGGCCGCC
>VZRW01001092.1:30213-62681 GCA_013398125.1 Aegotheles bennettii | reverse complement strand
TTCTCCGCACACGCCGGGCGTGCCGGCCGTGCCTCCCACACCGGCCGGGCGCGGGCAGCCGGCACGGAGCTGCGCCGGGGGCAGCCAGGGGATGGAAGGACAAGAGGGATCAAAATCCGAAATGATATTCCGTGTAACATTGTACTGCACTCCAGCTTCCAGCACGATTACGGTGGTTGGCAGGACAGGGCCCAATCTCTCTGCCGGCAGTGATGCACGCTGAGCCAGCAACAACGAGTCAGGGCGGTGTCAGAAGCCACTGCAACCTGCTCGGGAAGGACACAGAACCCTAACGCGCCCTAGAGCCGTACTGTGTTGCTTTCAATTCAAAGTGTTGAGCGAGCTGGTGAAAAAAGCAGTCTTGAGATAAAGCTTAATGAAATGGCAATGAGCAGTGACCCCCCCCAATTTCTCTAACAACCCTCAGGCAGCGATGATGAAACACTAACGTAGTTTCCTCATGGAGAACTACACCGTGTGGAACGTGGGAGAGCGTACAACAGCAGTTTACAGTCAATGAAAGGGTTCAGGAATTTACAGATGGAAAATATACTTCTCGGGCCCATCCCCAGGTGTTTGTAGAAGAGCTTAACTTAAAGTTCAGCCAGAACTGGCTGAACTCCGCTAATCCAGTGCACCGTTCCCTTCACCAATAGATCAGAGTCCAGGACAAACTGGCAAAAAGAAGCCTCCCTCTTACGTTTCCACTCACTTGCCCTTAGTCATTCACTTCTCCTTGATTTTATTCACTCCCCACTCAAATAAGTGTTGGGTTGTTTGGTGTTTGGGGGTTTTTTGTTTTGTTTTTTTTTAAAGACAAACTTTAACAGAACTCATTTTGCTCTATTAATTGTATCTTACTACATCTATAAATCATGTATAGACTATGTATCTGTAACAATACATCTATAGTATGCATAATACACATATGTGTACATACATAACACATGAGGCTAACCCTTTAGTCGTACTAGTCAACATACAAGCGTGTAGCCCCAGTACTCCTTTCTTCAGCCCCCTCAAGCCACACCAATACTCTTTAGCTCATTCCATTCCAGCTAGTCAATCTACTCGCCAATGATCTAAGTCATATCATCAAACCGTGGAACCATAGTATCCGAAATCCTCTGCCCATGCAGGCACTAACCAAGAACCACTTCCTCTTCCTCAGCAAATTCTTTTCCCTTGACAGCTTTTGTTCCTTCTCCCTAAAGGAATGAGTGAGCCGAAGTTGAAAGTCGTACATCGTACGACTTCCCTTCCTTCTCTCATTGAGGAGGAGAAATCAGATCCTAAACTTAAGAGTTCTTAGAAGCTGACTTCCACTGGCCCTGAGCTGACATATACCAAAAACAGCAAGGTGAGCGTGGGCTGCTTGTAGAAGTTGAAGTCTTGCGATTTTATGGGGGTTAGTACAAAAAGTTTAGTGGTAGCCCTGTCACCAATACATTGCTCTGCCTTCCTGATGCAGCCATGGAGGAGGTAAGAGATTGCCCAACACTGTAAGGAACAAACCTCCTACAGATCTCATTCTGCTTCTCCTTTATTTCATGACCACTTTTGTAATGCCTTTCACTTCCCAAATTTGCAGATATCTCCATTATTAGAAATGGGAGTTTGTTCCTCTCTGCTGAAGAGTTTTCATGCATTTGAGCTTTACTACTAATAATGTTCCTTTGCAAAGGGATTCTATGACCCCGGTTAGCAGGAGGCATGCTCTACGGTTAGAAGCGAGACGATTCCACATTCTAATTGAGCCCTACACTTGTTCAACTGAAGGCATATTTTCTGAGCTTCCTTAATTACATTGTCTTCCTACACTCTTCTGAAGCTTTAGCTTTTTGCTCTCCTCTTACAGCTGCTTCCTCCTAAACAGAACAGCTCCCTGACAGCATTTACTCTTGTCTGTGTCTTTTCTACACTTGTGTAAATTCCACCATATTAATCCTCTAGTCTTCCAAAAGACAGTTTCTTCTCTTCTACAATACAACTTCCAAACTTGTAGAAGTTCTTTATATCAGATGAAATGCATTTTTTCTTTAACCCATGTCTAAATTTGCTAGCATTAAAATCTGGTGTTCTTATAGTCTTAAAATTCAGCTTTAAACACTATATTAAAATTGGCATCACAGGATTCAGTCTCTTTGTGTCTCCCCTCTACTTAATTTCACTAGTAAACTGAAGTGGAACTAGAGGAAAGCCCACACATAGATAAACAGCTAGGAAAAGAGAGTAGAGTTTACAGTGAAGTCTAGAAAATTGTGCTTGTGCCTGCTTTGCTAAGCACACACACAAATGAAGCAGAAAAGACGACAAATAGTGAGGTAAATGCCATTTTTTAACAATATTCATCAGACAGAGTAATTAAGATAACAGGTCATGGTACAGGACTGCAGAAGATCTCAAGGTCAGTACACTTTCTGGCCAGGTAATGAGTTTCAGTGGTCATTTCAGACAAATGGGAAATGACGTACATGGGTGTGTGGGAATGAGTCTCTTGTTAACATTCACAATGGTGGAGCTAGCGTAAATACACCTATGAAAATGCCAGTTTGATGCAGCAGCTTCCCAAAAGCAAGTCAGTTGTTAAACAGCTTGAAGAAAGAAAAAGAATAAAATAGAAAATACCATTATCCTACACTATAAGCTATGGTGCACTCATGTTCCTTGTTCCCTCCCTTTCCTCATCTCAAAAAGGATGAGGTAGACAGCCTATACTGAAGGGCAGCACGTCTGATCAATCATGTAAGGCAGTTCTGATCAAAGAACAAATAAACAGGCCAGGAATTTTCAGTGGGAGAAAAAGAGGAGTAGAAGGAAGCCTCTATGATAGAATTAAGGAATGGATACGATAGGAGCATCCTGTGATAGTGCCTAAAATAGGAATCTATAAAAACAGGAGTGGCTTAGGAAGTTCCTCAAGAGACAATTGCTAGAGATTGGATAGGTTCGAATCAGGTGCCCAAAGGGGCACTTGAGATATCCTTGGGTATCCCACCTGGCATTCAGCTACCACTCCAGAACAGCACAAAGCTCTTGCAGATCAAAGACATGCATTTGCCAGCCCCATGAGGATGTCTCAAATATTATAGGCCACCTGAAATAGCTCTGAAGGTCCATGCTTAGGCAAGAGAAAAAAAAGCCACTTGGGCAGTAGCTAGCACTACTAGCTGTTGTCACAGGAGACAAGCTGCCAATTTGGAGGTTAACCCCTGTGTCACAAAGCTGATGCATACCCCAGCTAGCCCCAAATCAGCTGCACCGTGCTGTGTAGTCACGCCAGTACCACCACTGTGGGCAGAGGCCACAGTGACACAGCTTTGCTGTCTGGGACTGAGCTAGCGTACGCATTTCTTTGCAGTACTGCACCTCAGAATGCAAACACAGCAGAAAGCTAAATATTATTACTACTAAAACCAAAGCTTCTGGTGCTTGTCTTGATGGAAACCTCATTTGAAGTTGTCATGGTTGCAGACAAGACTGTGTGTAAGTAGAATTAAGACACTAGAAAACAGAGAACCCAATCACGGGCTGAGTTTTTACAGCTAGCTGGTAGGTAAAAATTTCTCCCAGGTTTTTAATACTAGTATATTTTGCATGGAAATCCAAGATACAGAAGCCACAGAACTTAAAAATGTCAATATTTTTTGAGAGAAAAACTTTATTTAAAATTACTTTTTGTTGTCAGTAAATCAAAGTAGCACAATAGATCACATTTACTGTAACTCTAAAGAGAAGTATGGTTAAAAAGGTCTAATAATAGCTATAGCAATCTTTCCTTTTTCTTTCTTCTACAGTATTCTCACCAACCAAGAATTTTACACTATGACGGTATTCAAAACGTTGTGGCAAACACAAATATTTCTGAAATGTGGGAGAATGATTTGCGCCCTATCCTGATAGAAAGATACCCGGGATCACCAGGAAATTACATCGTACGACAGGTAAGACAACAATTCCTGAAAGCCTCTAAGAACATCCATTATTTATATTTTGGTGGTGCCTTTAGTGACCACTAAAGGGACAGACATATTCTTTTCATTCGGTAGAACGAACTCCATCATTGTTCAGGTCTAGACTGTAGAAAGCCTACATAACACAGCTTGCACTTTAGTTGACATTATTTCCCTGGGTTGCATAGCATAATGAAGAAAAAAACCCAAAACCTGTTTTTAAATTTGTGTTTCAAATTAAAAAGCTTGTCTCAGGTTTGGTACCCAAAGTACAACACAACCGTTGTCTTTTCCCTCACACAAACAGGTTTTTGGTCACTGGTTCAACCCCCCAGGGGCCATACACGTGGATGAAATAAAATTACACTCCCTTGCTCTTTTTCTCAGGAGGTCCTGTGCTGTTATGCTCCCATCTAGTGTTGCTGCAGATGGGTGTATCAACACAAAAAGGGATCAGAGGGGCCCAAACAGGCAGGCAGATGAAATGGTCAACATGGCAAAGTGCAGCACTCATCCAAGTACCTCTGCTGGCCCACGCACGGCAGTGTGTTAATGCTGAGCTAACGTACTCTGATTGCACCTGGCCCCAAGCCACTAAAAGCTCCAGCACGTAGTATTTGAGTCACAGGGAGTTACCACACAACTGGGTCGCTGCCCTGTCAGAACCTCTGCTCTGGACCCACAGAGTGGGCTTCTTCAGGACTGGTTCTGGATTACATTAGCCAAGCAGGAGCCTGAAAGAGCGGTACAGCTGATTTTACTAGGAGACATTCACAACATGTCACTAGCCTTCATCTGCCCTTTAGGCAGTGACTCAACAGCTCGGAGATAGTGCTGACTACAAGAAGTTTATTTGCCACTCCGCAATTGGTAAACTGGAAAAAGGCAGCATTTTTATACTTTGGGTGTGTGCGTGTGCACGCACACGCATGTCTCTATAGATTTAGTTTTGTGATTTCTTTAGTTATACCCTGGAAGGCAGCCAAATGAAAGGGAAAAAAGTAAGAAAAACAACAAAAAAACCAAACAGCCGAGCCTAGGCTCAAAAACCACAAATCATGTTTAAAACAGGATCATCCTGTTACAAGGTAACAGCATGTACTAAAGCAGAACCCCACCAAAGGAAAAAAAGAAGAGTCCTCCCTTGTCAAAACACAATGGAGTTTGAAATGGATGACATTTCTTTGTTAAAACACAGAAGAAGCATCAGACTCCTTTAAGGGACAAGGTTAGTGCCCAGCACAGCTAGTGCACACTGGGAACACCATCCAGGCTTATATATTCCCTTTAATCCATAACAGACATCCTTTGCTCAGCCTACAGATAGTGGATAGACCATACAGCGCCATAAAAGCTTTCAGAGGGTGACCACAAACAAAATGGAAGTTTGTTCTAGCATCAGAATTTATGGCAGTACTCCCACTGACTTCACTAAGAACAAGACAAGTCTTCAAAGTCTATTTTCTTTTTTCCCCTTGGAGGCTTTTCCTAATGTTTATTTAAAGAGAGAGGAATCTGCCTTGAAGAAGCACTCTAGGGACCCATAAAAATAAGTTGCTCAACAGAGATGGCCCTCTAATAAGGAACTCGGTACTAAGTATAACTGGGGTTGTTAGAGGTATTCTTTTTAGGTAGGAAGACATCCAGAATGAATGATCTCTTTTATAGATTCACTGTCTTAATTTTTATCTTTACATGAGCTACACTTACAGGATTTCACTTTTGAAACATTGTTCTGAAATGTTTAATTCTTCCTTTAATTTACAGGAATCAGACTGTTATAGCCTTGCAAACAATTTATGTCACTGGAAAGGCAGATTTTTCATAGAAGCTAAAAAAAAACCAAAACAAAAAAAAACCCCAAAACACCCCACACCAAACAAACAAAAAACCCTCCAGCATTTACTTTATACTGCTGTGGCGTCTGTGTGTGGTAATTGTCAAAACAGCCACACCAAGTTCTCTGCAGCCAGTTCTGACATTTAATTTAGGGGCGCAACTGAGTTTAGATTTGGAAAGGCAAACACTAAATCTGGTTACACCTGAAAAATGGGTGGCCCAGAAACTTCAGAGATCAAGATCTTAATGTGTCATATTAATGGGCAATCATTCAAAGCATGATCAGACTCCAAAGACAAGAGACGAAAGGGAGGAAAGAAAAGCAAGTGGCCAGTCAGATGTTAAGGTAGCAATGATGCTGCTTATCTTATATGGTGACATTACATTTTTTGCTATAAAATTTATCTTTTAAAAATACCATGAACTTACAGAAAGAAGCTTAAGTGCCAGTTAATTAGCTAATAACAATTCATCTGCAACGTCTTTCTGAAGCAAGTAATATTACTCTGATTTTTACTTATTTTTTTTTCAATTGCAGCATATCAAGTACCGTCTTCAAAGATTACAGGCTGGTTGGGAAATTGAAGAAGACACATTTCAGAGATACACACCATATGGATATCAAACATTTTCAAATATCATCAGCACTCTCAACCCCTCTGCAAAACGCCATCTAGTACTTGCTTGCCACTACGACTCAAAATTCTTTGGACAATGGCAGGAGAGAGTGTTCGTAGGAGCAACTGATTCAGCCGTGCCTTGTGCTATGATATTGGAGCTGGCACGTGCACTGGATAACAAGCTTCAGTTGATCAAGGTAGTTTGCTTGTTTGATTTTCATTTGGTTTTGCAATAGCAATAGGCTTTAGGGCACTCCCACATTGTCTCTCACAGCCTGCGTGCCCGATTCTCCAATTGCTGTGCCTGTAGTAAAACTCCCATTGACTTCAAGAAGAACAGAACAGAGATCTGTATCTACTAGAGTACATTACCACATTAAAACTTCTTACGCAAAGGGTGGTGATCTAAAAATGACATAATACATAATAGATAAAAATAACTATTTATGTATGAATAATACATGTTTCATCAACTCAGCGAGCTCTAATACTATTTTCTATCTAAAAGGCATAAAACCTTACTCAGAAGCTCCTATCGTATCCAGTAACATCTAGGGCCACTGACAAAGTTTTGTTGCTTTCTGAATCTTGCATTTTTAAAATCTCTCACTCATATTCTGGTTTGGGAGACAGATGAACTAATTGCTGTGCAGGAGAGTTACACTTATGTCCCTCCATTCCACAATGATTTCAAGCTTTTTTTCTTGTTTTCCTTTATCAATTTGAATAGTTTATTTATGGAAGGGGCGATGGCTGACTATAGGAAAACAGTCAAGTAATGGTATAATATTATCAGTCTCTGTTACCTAGGCTATGAAAATCTGCTTCAGCCATTGCTAGGCACAAAAATCTGTCGGTCCTACAAGCTCTAAAAGCTTCTACAATTATAAGCTCGTAGAATTACAGATTCATTAGTGCCATCTACTGGTTCAGTATTTACTGTTTACAGAATAATACTCCTCATACATTAACAGAGCTTTCACAGGAAAAGGTCTCTCAAATGCTTTACAAAGTGTCAGGAATACTACTCAGCTCAAGCATTAAGATTACTTGTTAGCACTTGTTTCCAGAAACTGATTTGGTGCCTTCTAAGATTAGAATATTTAAGAATTAGAAGATTAAGAATATGCTGATGTTTTTAGTCACAAAACACAGCACTTCTGTAATACCTAGGGCTTTCACTTAGAAGCTTAATTTAGAATAAATTTGCTTGATGGTGATTTATGGAACAACCTGCACAACAACTTAGAGATTGGGATTTTTCACAAGTAATGCATCCTTTTTTGATTAAATTGTTTTATTATATAAGATGACAGCACTTGACAAAAAGGCAATCTAATTACTTTGCACAGGCTATCATTTGTACAGCCTGTTAACAAAACAGACTTTGGGGTCCATCTGTTTAATACATTAGCTATGACCTTTTTGCTCTGCTCATAGTAGCATAGCAGGCTTTGTTATGTTTTCAGCCAAATCTATTTATACTTTGACTTGAAGCTGTGATTTTTACCCTGATGTTTCTCTAGTTATACAGAACAAGTTTAAAATTAAAGGGCAAAGACATCCCTCTACATTATTCAGACATGGGAATGTGTTAAACAGTAATAATCATTACAAACAATAGTTTCTAATATTCAAATGGCATTAATACAGTTTCCTCCAGAATATAATGCAAAATAACTGCTATCAAAAGAGCTCCATCCCGTGCAAAGGACAAAGGGCAGCAAAGCATTGTCATTAGAGAAATCCATATAGCGGTGTGAGCATAATCAATATCATCTTGACTACGTGAGCAACATTTAGTAGAAGTTTTCCACTTCTGTTTATATTGGATCAGCTCCAGCTAGTTGGGAGTTGTAGCCCATACAGGACATGACTGTTGCCAGTGACCCCACCTTTTTAACCACATCATGCAATTTCACTTGAAGTAACATTAATTCATACAGGGGTTAGAATATTTATGGCAACTGCCAAGACTACAGTTCCCAAAACTGTTCATATAGCAGAATCAAACTGGGGTTAGCCATGTTGTAGATTCTTAGGAATGCTGCCAGTGCAAACAAGGCTTCAGTTAGGAAACAGAGAGAAAAAAGGCTCCTTCTTCATCGGTAAGAAATTTCACAGACGTCTCCTTTGTGACCTTAAATACATTTATATATAGTCTTAGTTTTTAGTGCTGTGATATTTTTGGTTGCTGAAAAGGAAGGGCGTATCTGCTCCAGTCTCTGTGCTTTGGTTTTAGGGTAAAGTCACCTGGGTGGTTGCGAGTTCCCCTAAAGGAAAAGAAAAGGTCATTCTTCTCTTGACTGAGACTGCTTTTTGTTCCTCAAAGATCCATCAACTTTAAAATACATAATTCATCTCCACTGATGCACAACTATAGCAGAGATATTACTCCTTTGTGGTGCTATCAAGTAATAATATTAGCACTCCGTCAGGTGATGTTGCTGACATATCTCCTCATTATTTAAGATGATGTTTCTGTTACCTGGTTTTGCAGACCTGTCTCAACATACTCAGCTCACATCCCCTAAAGTCAAAAATCAAACTTTTAACCAGAACCAAAATTATACCACATTGGAGAATGCGTCACTGTGCTAGATAAATAATGACTGATCACTACCACTATTACACCATAGCCTGTGTTTAACAGCCATAGGAAGGTTTGCATAGGTTACCTTGAAATTATACCCCTACTGGTGGTGTTTATATGATTTCAGTGTTTGTCCTTTATTTAATGTTCTGTCCAGAATCAGTTATGTTACTTTTCACTTCTCCCAACAGACCAGCTCAACATTAAGACCAGACCTTTCACTTCAGCTCATTTTTTTTGATGGTGAAGAAGCCTTTGTCCAGTGGTCCCCTTCTGATTCCCTCTATGGATCAAAACACTTAGCTCTAAAAATGGCATCGACTCCACACCCACCTGGTTCAACAACCACAAATCAGCTGCAGGGCATAGTAAGTGGCTTTCACCTCCCTAATGAGTAATAGTAAATTGCATTTTTAAAATATTTAATTAGTAAGTAATTGGCCAAATTCCAAAGAAACCATGAACCCCACCAAAGTTAAAGGAAGAAGCAGACTTGTGGAAATTTTGAGAGGTTTGATAAAATACAACTGGCAAGAGCTTTTCAGATGAATCTGCTTAGGCCTTCTCCATGCAAGTATGAGGAGGAGTCATAGAAAAATCAACGTACACAAGTTTATTAGAAAATAAACTGGGATATCCACATTCTTCAAGAAAGGTAATTCAAAGGTATTAGGAAAGAGCACATAGTATGTTGTTTCCCTTTGATTCCTACTAACATTGTCTGCTCCCTTCTCCCTATGGCCTTCTAGTTTTCATACTCACTGCCAAGACGCTTTTCTTCTGTCACTGTATCTTGTGACTCATAAGTGTGTTTCCCTTGACAGACTTTGTTGTTCTCTAGGGAAGAAGCAATTTCCCCTTCTTTCTCCCCACCTACCAGTTTTTCTTTTAAAGGGATATAACACACGAACTGCAACAAAGTAATGCAGTGTGCTTCAGCTTGAGGAACAGAGAAATGGCCTGTCTTTTTCCTCCTTGGAAAGACAGCAAAATCTGATTGGAAATCAGGTTCTGCTACCAAGTTCTTCTTGGCCACCATGGTAGAAAAGCCAGATCTCTGGCCAGAGCTATCAAAGACCTAGTCATGACCTACACAAGAGCCAAGAGGTTTCATTGCTGCTAATGGTGTTATAGTAATGTAAAGAATCATGTATTAAAGATTCTTTATTCTGTAGGACCTGCTTGTACTACTGGATTTAATTGGTGCACCAGATCCAGTCTTTCCCAATTATTTTCCAAGAACTGTTCGATGGCTTCAGAGGCTTCAATTAATCGGTAAGGAGAGGGGTGTGGGCTTCTGATGAATCTGAAAATGTAGGGTGTAGTTTCTGAAGGTATGAAGTCCTCCAAATCATATTTTTAGATTTTACAGTTATAATATTTAATAATGTAAATGTCAAATTTGGTGCATCTTAAACCTACACAAATATTTTACTATTTAATTAATAACTGATGAAGACTTCCAGACACTTGGAAGCCATGAAACAGATTCTATTACTGATTGTCACTCTTCAACTCTTTGGAGCTGCTTCGCTTCTGTGTTTTAGTTCTCTCTTCTGTAAAGTGACAGTAATAGCACCAACCTTGAGGTCTTCTAAGTACTAAAAAAATGCAAAAGACAGTCACCAACTCCTTTTTCTTCTTTGATGGAAAAAGCTTTTACGCGAGGAAAAATAATTCAAATGTGTTAATAGGCCTCACATTGTCCAAAAGTCATAATAATCACTTTCATTGTGAATTGCAGAGGAAGAGCTACACAACATGAATCTGTTGAAGAATCACTTTGTTGAAAGGCAGTATTTCCAGACTACTTTACATCGAGGCTTAGTTGAAGATGACCACGTTCCATTTTTATTAAGAGGTACTGGAAGATCTTACATTTTAAAGTAAAAGTTCAGTAAGAAATGCATCATTTAGCGAACAAGCAAGTGCATATGATGCTGTTTTTCAAGCTTATTTGCCCCAACTTGAGGCTTCCAAATCCAATTCTATGCAGGGCGAGATTCACAGCTTTGTAAAACATACCCAAACAAAAGCATCAATAAAACATATCCATCATCATTTTGCATGAGCAAGGCTCCAATAGCACAGAGGTAATGGACACTTCTGTCAGCAGTAGTAGTAGATAAGCAGTAGATAAGCAACTCTGATCCAGTGGGGTATCACTACACACCACACCAGCCAGTTACTATTTCTAGGAGCAGTGACACACTCAAGGGTTGTATCTTCAAAGACTACAAAAATCTCTGAAGATCTGTTGTCAAAGTTACAGTAATGCTCACTATTACCCAATTAAATTTGAAGGCACTGACTCCTGCAAGAAAATCACATATTCAAATTAGGCATTCTTATTCCCTAAAAAGAATGGAGATTTCACAGCTGACAGCTTGAGGGGTTGGGAAAGTGCACAGAGTAGCCAGCAGAAATAGCAAAGGACCAGATATGCCTGAATCCCTCCTCGAATTAGGCACGTACCTGCAACTGGGATTCCCTACCTTAGCATTTCTCCTGGCAGACATCCACGCCATAGCCTCTGACTTTGTGTCCATTCTTTTCCTTTGGGATGCAATCAAGAAAGGGAAAGCAGTTGTACTACTGCTGCCATCTGATCAAGCTAGAGGTCAGTGACTAAAGCACTTGTCCAAGTTCAGAATGTAGATTTGATGCCCTTCTCAGTTCAAGCATCCAGCAGAGCATCTTCAAAACTAAGTTGAGGCAAAGAGGGGTAGTGGATAGACTAAACTCTTCTGATTGCAGTTTTCCACTGTACAGCAAGGACTACAAGAGTCATATTGCCAGTAAAGGGTTAACCGAAAAGGAATGTAACACTAGTTCAATGAAGAGGATGCCTACCTAGGGAAAGGAGGGAGGTATCTTCATATTGAGCACCATTGCTTTTATTCTGTTAACTGCTAAGTAACGTAAAATGTGCACATAGCTCTGGAAGCAGGCACAAGAGCAGCTGCACCTCTCCACTGAGCTATGGTTACTGTTTCCTGTTCAATGGCTCTCCAACTCCATGAATCTTACATTTTTCACACCAAGGCAGGGCCCAAGTCCAACAAAACCGACACAGCCATCATATGCATGTCTGGCAATATTAAAAATCCTGCACAGGAGAGGTTGATAGGGGAAAACGATGACTACACCTGAAAACCTTTCCTAGTAACACAATTAACACCTACTGAAGAAAACAGATTCCTTGGTGGCATGCAGCTGAAAACGAGAGGAAAAGCAGTAAAACAGGAAAGAGGCTGGAAAGAAACAATGCTCACCCCAGAAAGGGATCAGGAAGCGGAAGACTGACTTAACTCCTCTTTTATACCTAAAAGTTACAGTATGTACAGGTGGCTTGATGTATGTATATATATATACACACCTATATACATATATATATATATGCAGTGATACAGACCCTATCAAGTGGAATTTCTTTTATCTGAGGATAACAGTGGTTCTATATTACAGAGTAAAAAGACAAACACCCTATTTTACCATTTACGGAGAAGACTAGAAAATGCTTCAAAACTTAACACTGTTACAAGAACACAGTAATCAGTTTTCAGTTTGGGGAGCTGAAGTGGTTTCTCTGCCCTTCTGTAGCTTATAAATACAGTATCAGCAACTACAATGCAAAGGATATAAAAAACCCCCAAGCATCACAGTAAAACCACTAGCTACAGGTGCCTTGAAAAAAAAAAAAAGGGAAAAGTACACAAAAGAAGGTGCCAGTTTCAGGAAACACACAATAAAATGGATGGGCTGCAGTCAGATGCTTCAAAAAAATAGAAGGTAAAAAAAGAAGCTGCAGTGACACACACGCCTGTATAAAGTAAGCTTATTGAGTAGTTACCTGACTCTATTGATAAATGGCAATATATCAATTGGCTTAACAGAACTTCTCCAACACTTCTTCTCCAAATTTAACTTTCCTCCTCACAGGGGTTCCAGTCCTACATCTGATCCCATCCCCTTTTCCTGCAGTATGGCATACCATGGAGGACACAGAAGAAAACCTTGACAAAACCACTATCGACAATCTCAGCAAAATTCTTCAAGTATTTGTACTGGAATATCTAAACCTGTGATAGACAAAATGGCCACAAGTCATACTCCATTCTAAATACTGTTTGCTCACCTTCACATCTGCTATTTAATTGCATTGGAGAGTACTAAAGTGAAGCAAAATATAATGATTGCTCTTGCTAGACTGATTATTGATTGAGCTGTTCCTGACCTAATGTTTCACGTAGCATTAAGATAGCACTACATAAGAATTAGCTTTAGTCTGGAAAGAATTTGATCTTTCTATGTCTTACCTCTGAATAAAAAAACCTTCAGAATTTTCTCAGATTGTCATCACTGTTTTATGTCACATATTATGATCCCAGAAGAGAATGCTTCCCAAGTGCTAGCTGCGGTTTTTACCAGGTGTGACCAACTTTGGCAGTGTTCAGCAATAGACATCAAAAAGAGGCAAAAATTACACTAAAATAAACTTCTACCAAAGATTACGGACAAGCCATAGCCTACATCAGAAAAAGATACTCACCAGATTAACAACCCTATGCTTTAACATTTCTTTACTGGAATGATTCAATAAATTTTGTATAACATTTGCAAAAATCTAGTCTGGAATGAAATCAATAGGAGAACCCAAAAGCTACCTACAGAATTATGGTTTCCACTGGTGAGGAAAAGATGAGAGCATTTGAAGGAAAAAAACAAAACAAAACAAAAAAATCAAGCTGCTAGAGGATGAACTGAGAAAAAACAAGTCAGTTTGTTATTGCTCCGAACATCTTCCATCAGAAAATTCTGTCCTGGGCAAAGAGATCCGGAAAGGAAATAAGCTATGGACTTGCAGGCATATAGATTTGGCCTGTATTTTACCATTTTCTTAAAGCAAACATTTTTGAACCTAAGACAAGATTTAAATACATATTTTAAAGTCACAATAGAAAAATTTATTTACAGCAATGCAAATTTGTAAAATTTTACTATTACAGAACAGCCTGAAAATGAAATTCAATCTGACTTTGTTGCTCAAGATGAAACAAAAGCATTTTGTTTTCCCATCACTTTAACATTTGTGAGAAATATTTGTTTTGCATGCAGCTTCTGAAATAGAATACAATGAAAATTGTAAAAATTGGACAGATGTGTTTATTTTCAGATATTACTCTACATCTGTGTAAATACATCAAAGCTATTTGAACTCTGCTATCATATCTCCTCTACTTCAGCCCATGAAAAAACATTCTAAACAACTAAAATCTTCTGAAGCTTGAATACTCTGAGCAGTATAAGGCACCCACTGCACCCCTCTAAGTGGCAACAAAAAGTAACAAAATGGCTATATACAGAAATATCAAACATGAGTTTGTGTGGCTAATTTAATTTTTACAGGTGAATTCTTGTGGTACTTCATACTTTGCAGGGCCTCTGAAAAATGCAGTATGCATCTGCAGTGTGCACTGCTGCTCTGCTTCTTCAAGGATTCAAAAGTTAACTTGAAACAGGCTTCATTATGATGTGGGATCAGAGGGTGGTTATAACTAGGAAAGGCCTAATTTTTTAAAATATTTCTTAGAGTTACCTGAAACCGTAATTTAACTATATAGTACACCAAATTTCTGGATGTCAATTTTGTCACCAACTCTCACTGCCTGAGAATAAACTTCTCTTGAGTTACGTTTACTCAGTTCAAAGAAATGAGATACAGGTTAGTGCAACATGATTCAGTGGTTCTCAAAACATGAAAACATGAAGTGCCTTGCTTTTTTTTTTCCTTAGGTTTTTGGCATATTTTTGGTAGAGGAAAAGAAGGGCATCTCTTAACTGGATGTGAGCCCTGGAAAGGGTTTACTTAAAGAGGGGAAGGTCATCATCTTAGCAATTTATATGATCACTCATTTAAAAAATAACTGCTGGAAGGAAAACTTGTATCAGCCCAGTAACCACACGAATCCAGGAATCTACACTTCCAAAGGCACAAAAACCTGAAGTAGTCAGTAAAGCAAAGACATGGTGCAAGGTGGGTTCTCACTGCTACTAAAGCAGAGAACAAGTAGGTAGGAGAAAGTCTAGCCATTTGATAAAATACCCAGAAAACAAAAAATACAAGTGAAAAGACCAAACACTGGCAGCAGACTCAGCCAAACAGTTCTGAAGTTTCAGACACCTGCTCACTGAGATTGAAGTATTACCCGAGAGCATCACTTAAACAATCAATATCTATAAAAAGATAACTATAAAATCTTGTACACAAATTATCACTTTTTCCTTGTCATTTAATGATGACACCGATTTTATTTTCCTCATATAAAAGGAGACATTTTACTCTGTGCTGATTTAACAAATATTCTTAATATATTCTAACAATAAAGCAGCTAAAAAGCTGTTCTAATCTCTAAAAGAATCTTTATCATCTGCACATCATATATATTGTAAACAATCACTCCAAAAAATAATTTTGTTAAAGTGTTTATATTGCACTCAGAATTCTGGGATTCTCATTCCCCCTTCTCATTTTAAATCAAAAATTAGCTTCATTTTTTAATAAAATGGAGCTTTAATTTTCTACTAAAAATAAGTAGGCATGCAATCAATATAACACAATGCATTTAAAATGTCAGAAAAAGGGCAAGTGTTTGGTTATGAAACTGGAGTAAGGAACGAGTCTCAAATAGGCCACACAAGAGTACTATATTGTAAACATTCTGCTGGCTCTAAGGTGTTGCAGATCCTGTGGAGAGTGCAGTCCAGTTCAGCACTCAAGAGGTACAGAGAATCTGTTCAAGTGTTCTGTACTTCAGAGAATTTCCATGCAGCAACGGCACATATAACAGACTACACATAAAGACAGAGTAATGCAACAAAGGTGATTACTGAGCTAGTACTGACCTCATAGAAACATAGTCAATCATTACAAGTTCATTGTGATCTTGAAATGCAGTTTTCCAGGTCATTACACTTTCTAACACGGCAATGAAACTGTTACTCTTGCTGCAAATGAAGTACAGAACCAGATTCCTTGTTTGTAGCTTACACGGACTGTATACCAGTGGCAGTCTGGACACTACCCTCAGCCTAAAACATCCTGGCAAGATACCATCATGCAGAATGTCACCTTGCTTTGTTTGCAAGAGTGGCACTCTCCCTCCTCCATGCATTGGAGCAAGAAACACAGGTAGTGGAGGGGAAAAAGGAAAAAAAAAAAAAAAAAAAGAAAAATGGAGAGCAACGTCCATATGCAGAAAAAGAAATCCTCAGCCAGTGTGAAGAGGCCACAGATCTTGAAAATTCAAATGAAGGCTGTTTTTTCTCAACTCAGTTCTACAAGAGAAAGATTTCTCTATCAAACCCATTATCTTCAGGTAACATTAATATCTTTGGAGTCCCTGAGATACTACAGCTCCATATTACCCTGGACAAATGGAGAGACTTAAATAGTACACAGATTAACAAGGTGGAAGCCAATATATAGCACCCTGAGTTGCAAGTGAAACAACAGGAATGGGCAACCCATTCATCAACAGCCAAGAGATGCAGAAGAAAGTGCAGAGGAGGTATTGGCTAGGTAATTAAAAGACATACTGCACAAGAGAACAGAAAAAAAATGAACCATTTCTAAAAGGCCTTTCCCTGTTATCAGAGCAGTGAAGAAAGACAGCAATCAGAGGGAAGAGGTCTCTGAGAAAGGCCCTAAAGAAATATGGCCTTCTAGAGGTAACAGTAGAACAATAATGCAAAAGCAGAGACAAGTTATGCAGTCTTGTTCCAAGTGTGCCCCAAAGGTTAAGCACTGTAGCAATGACTTTCAGAACTGTCAGTGAACACTGACCTATACTCTGGATATAAACCAGGAATATAAATATTTTTCCTCTGAAACTACAGAAAAAATACGAGGAGGAAAAATACAAAGTCACAATTGAATCAGAGAGTATCTTCCATAGTCAAAAAATGAAATACTGGCTTCAGAATTGATACAGCCATCTGCTCTGTATCTTAAATAGGGTTAATCGTAAAAAAGAGGTGCTTGTAAAATCGTAAGTTTGAAGTATTTTATTTCCCAGTATATTGCTAAACAATTTTGCAGTTTAACCAAAAAGAAGAAATATCAGAGATGAATATGGAATAATTACAACTAGAAAACGGTTGCTGAACTATCTAAACTTCTGTAAAAGCATCAAAAGTGTAAAAACATGGTCTCACAAAATCAGTTTGAATCTGAAATGTCAGATTGTCTTCACAGTAGCCACAATATGAATACTGATGGATTTCTTTGTAACCAAAAACTAATTGTGACTTTGCCAAAAGATGGCTTAATACAGCAATCAAAACATCTCTGAAAACTGGGACTTGTATTTCTGCAGTTTCCTATTCTCTCAGCTATTTAGCATTTAGTAAGGAATTCTCATTAGAAAAAAAAGCTACCTGGTCACAATTTTACTCACTTATGGCATTGTGCTGTATCTCAATACATTCTTGGGAAAATAAAGAAAAGTGAATAAAAAACTGAATAGAAATAGAGACTCTATAAAAACTACCTGTAAAGTATCATAGATCTGGAAAATACTTGTGGCATTACACAGGCTACTGCTGATGCAAAGAGAAAAAATTGCAATTTAACCATTTCATGAATATGAACAATGCACTTGTTCCCAGCCATCTAGAATGATCTGACATTCCAAATGTTTATAAAAATTGGGTAATAAAAGAAGTAAGTCAATACCCTTAAGTACAATAAATAATGGTGTTTATTATGGTCGGGGTTGCCCACGAGTGTTTGCTCCATATCTGCTTGGGACATTTGTAAAACCAGTTCTGAATCCATGAGTTGCTCCCATTCCTGGTATTCCAAATCCTTGATTGAGTACACTGCTGTAAGGTGCGGATCCATGATTAAGGCCCAATCCATAGGGCCTTGTCTGAGTGTTTAAAAGAACGACTGGACTCACATTTTTGCCTGGTGTATTAAAAGAAAATTCTGGTGGTGGGCTGCTGGGCTTAGCTGGAGTGGATGTAACAGGGTTCAAATTATCAGCAGCTTTCAAAGATGGCATTGGAATAATGTGATGATCTGAAAGGTTCAGAATATTGTTTGCAATAGGCACAGATGATAAGGTAGGTCTGATCCAGTCATCTTTGAAAATCTGAACAGTCAAGGTAGAGACCAATGTGTATAATCTGTTAGTGACATGGGCAAGTACCATTTGTTCATTTGCATCCCTCCGAATTCGGACATGTACTGATCCAGCCTAGAAAGTGATAAAAATAAGTTGGCTGTTAACTGTTACTTCAATAAAGATTCTCCATATGCATTCAAGAAGAGGTTATTAATTATTAATTATCCTGCAGAGAATTATGCAAAGGCCTTTCACAGCGAAAACTACTGACTAATTAAGAAACTTACTAAAAATTCCGTAATCGGGACACATTTAGATCTTTCCTAATGCATTGATCTCTTATGAACATACCAAGATCATAATCCAGGAAAAGCGAGTCTTCAAACCAAACTGTAAAATACAACATGTGACGGCAGAAAGGGAAAGGCAACAGCTGGGGAAAAAGGAGGCCTAAAAGAAGAACTAAGTGCAGACAAACTCCATATACCAAATTTAGAGGCAAAAGCGTCATCACTGTGCTGTTGGAGCAGGAAGAGGACAAAACACGTGGCAGACATACTCAAATAGGGACCACTAGCAAGAACAGAGGCAATGCCCCTTGTGGAACACAGACTCAGTTTCTCCAGGATGTGCATATAACTGCAGCCTGCCCCTGCCCTCCTCCCAGTAACACCGTTTCATTTGCTTTGCACTACTGCTGTGCAAAAGAACAGGACACAAAACAGAACCCCTCGCATGCTTTTTCAGCTCATATTTAATAAAGAACACAGTTCACAGCTTGTGCTATATAAGCCATTTTTACATCAAATGGTGCAGCTGAAAACATATCCAGGTCTCAGGAAGTTTCTACTACAATCTAGAAGATGCCAGTAGGTAAATATGCATACACGAGTTTTGTAAATATCTGTGATCAAACCAACAGTGCTGCGATCCAGTATTTTGGGTTGGCAGAATAGAAATTGAAAGCTATTTTTCACATTAGCAAGTCAGAGCTGCTGCCTTTTTCTAAGAAGAGTAGCATACTAGAAGAACTCAGAAGTAAAGAAAAATTCTAAGAGTCTGAATTTTCTAGCTCTCGCAACATACCTGCATCAACTTAGGAATAACTGAATTCTGTGTGATCATTCTGTATCACAAAAAAAACCTTTGTTCCTTTCGGCCTACAGAACATCAATACACAACTTTAGTTGCTTTTTCCACCCCAGCCCCTAGAAATGCTGAAAACATACAATTCTGAAGGTTTAGAGTTTTCTTTTTTTTCCACTAATATACCATTTGAAAAAATGTCTTTGCTATTGTTTGAGGTTTTCTTCACTGCCAAAATGCAAAAGAAATTCTACAGTTGCAAAATGCATGCTTTAATCCAGACCTGTAATATACATAAATAATATTAACCAACAAGAAAGCTTTAGAAAAAATATAAAGGACAGGGGAAAAGAAGTTTTGCAATAAATCACAAGGACCGAGTATTTAAGATTCCAGAAGAAATCTCTTACTTTATTTAAACAAAAAAAAATTAAGTAGTAACTGACAACTCTTTTTTAAAGGCTAAAAAGACAATAAAGATCTTACCAAATTGCCAAAACCTAATGTCCAGAAATGCTCATTTCGAACTTCCAAGACGCCATCCAAAGTTGAAACCTAATTTTACATAAACACCCAGAAATATGAAAATAAATTATAAATAATATTTCAAATCCTTTTAGAAATGTACTTTTACACGTAATTGAATAATACAGCATTTTCAGTAGTTAAATAAAAGCTTCCACATGCAGAATGGACAATGTCTGTTAATGATGCCACTAATGCTTATCTACTGTACTTTTGCTACCCTTAAACATCCAAATCCATACAAAAAGTGGATTTACATTTCAAGTAACTCCTGCTGCCAAACTGCAATATTTTCTCAACCTGATATGCTGGAAGTCACTAGCTGCCTGTACTCCTTTTCCTGCCCCCACTCACATTTGTAAACCACTTCAATGGCAGCTTGAATTTAGTTAATAAAAACAACAACCTGCACTACTTCTAACGGATTTATTCCAGATACCTGAATGATGCTATTCATCTTAGATAGCAAGATCCGTATTTTCTACATGCAGATAAAAAATAATATTAAAAAAATAATTCTTTAGCAATTCTCTGGGACTACTCATAAAACCTCTTAATATTCCTGAACACTTATTTACAATTAGCTGTGCACACTGTGTTGCATATCGTACATTGACTTACCTCTCTAAGAAGTTTATCTAACTGGCCAATCACATGAGGTGGCGTTGTCTTTAAGAAAAAAAAAAAAGAAAAAAGTTATAATAAAGACTAACTGGCCCTGCCTCAGTAAGAGAGTCTGTAAGTCTGGTCTATCTACACAAGACACTAATGGCATTAAACAATAAATTCATACAACTTCATGATGCTTATTTCTACTGCCTTTAAAATTATTCTACTACATCGTAAATTCCCCTTGGGGCACTTCATATGCAAATGCTTAAAACAGATGTTATGTTTTCAGAAAAATAAGGACATTTAACAAAACTGAAACCACGAAAACCCTTGTTTTGTGACATTGCCTTACCTGGAGTAGTACTTTCCCACTGTACACACTCATGGGATACATGGTACCAAACGTCATCAAAGCAATTGCTATAGCAGAAGCTGTATCTACAGCAAAATAATTGCTAGAAAGAAAGAGTGATTGTAAAGAAAAACAGGTATTTATGTTTTTGAAAGGCATAAGAATTTTCTTTTGATTCTTTTTCATTCTTTTAAATTACATACACTTAACAGTATTACATATATTAATCTCATCTGACTATACATCTTTGAAAGAAGATAAATAACTTCATGGAGTCACAATCCATTCATACAAAATACAGCTTTTGACAAGATTATTCCTTTCAAGTAAAAAATGCAATTTCCCATAGACTGGATACAAAGAGAGTAACTTTTTTTAAACAATAACTGTACATACTTGATTTCAATGAGCATATATGTAATGCAAAGAGCTAGAGCTCCAGCAATATCAATCAAGACAAACGGGTTCATTCTTGGCAGAAAGATGCTACTCAGTCCTGGGATGATTCCACAAATACTGTAACAAAACAGAAAAAGTAGCTGTCAGCTTGCTGCTCATTGTTACTTCAAAACCCAGGAGCTACACACACTATTTCAGCATTTGACTTCAAATACACCTTGCAGTCACAGCAAATGATGCCTTCGAGGACCGTAAAGATCTTTTTAATTCTGCTCAAAGTTTTGTAATAGTCTGATGTCAGGAAAACATAATCAAGTTTAGATCCACATCACATTCTCTCTCATATCTGAAACTAATACTTACCTCTTGCATCTTAAGTTCGCTTTGTCTATCTTCTCATCTACAGAACATTATGCTACACTAATCTTGATATAGCTTTTCTACATGGTGAAACACATTTCTTGTGTTACTTACTTTCTATTTTCTCGTAACATAGCTAGCAGTGTTGGCTGTACACAGCACAAGTACTTAATAGGTTCAGATACTGCTATTACGTATATTTAAGTCTTGCAGGGTTTGCATATCACTAGTCTTCAATCCATCTGCCACCTTGGTATGCAAGTGTCCTAAAGCCAAAACTAACTAATTCATGGAGTCTGCAAAGAGGGAGAAGACCAGCTAGCCAAATAAGAGAAGACCAAAAAACCCATAAGGAAACACTGGCAAAAGTTATTTATTAAAATACAGTTATCTCATCTCATCTCATATCGATGGGGGCATGAAGAGAGAAAAGGGTCTCTGTACTTTCCATTGACTGTAAGTGCACATCACGTACTGGAAGATATAAAGGAAAAGCCAACTTTAAGTGTTTTGTTGCTCTGCTTGGAACCAATCAACCTATATTTAGACATCATGTGCTGGTTTGCTCCTGTAAGAATTTTAATCAATGTAATTATATAAAGCTGCAGATATTTTGTAATCAGCACTGCTTCACAGAACACAACTGAAACAGCTGTATAAGTACTGACCAAATTTAACAACTTTAAAAACATTGTTGGCATAATTGTCTACAGGTTATCAGTAATAAGTCTAGACTCTTGATCTAGCAGCCCTTCAAGTTATGCATGTCCTTCCCCATAACACTGTGTGTATTACTACATTATTAAAGAAAAACTCTGCTAGTGTCTCTGATTGCTATCCACATTTTTTTTAAATTGAAACTCCAGGTACTTGGGCAACTCTACTGTTAGTCTTCAAAAGCCATTTTCTAGAATTTGGGTCTGATAATATAATACCTCATACCCATATAAAATCAACTCTTCCGTTTAACAAACCAGCATTCTCTGCTTTCCTCAACTGCACACAAAAGTCATAACATGCAGAAACAGATGGGCTTTGCAGCACACTTAACGTGTTATACAATATGGTTTAACATTCTATTTTGATACTGACAGCATAAGTACTTGGAAGAACACGTCTGGCTCAAAATAAACATTTCTGACATCTGACAAAATTATTTGCAAACAATGTTGTTATCTCGTACCAAGATATCCAATACAAGCATGAGAGTTAACACACAAGATGAATGAGGAACACCGTTTCAGCCCCTGGAAGACACAGACTTTCCAGTTTGCTGCTGGACAGGAGAGCAGTTTCCATTGCTATGTTTCAGCAAGTAACCTGTTTCATAAATGACATTTAGGCTGCAACTATACTAGTCAATTGCCCACCCCACAGGGTAAAAAAAACTCAAACAAATTACTACAAAATATATCACTCCAGTAACGATTGTTGAGAAATGCAGTTCAAGGCACTACAGGACAAAGCTAATTTACTTCACCTCATCCAAGGAGAATTACATGCAGTGTACTGAGCACATTCAAAGGGAAAGTTATGCAGAAAGATGTATTTCTATTAGGTTGATGTATCTGGGAAACATGAGAGACAATGTCTGCTTGAGTTCACACACTAGGCCTACAGTAGGTAAAGCCATTTTAAAAGCTCTAATACACAACAGTTTATTCTTCAATACCCATCCAAATCATTACTATACACAAAAACACATCACTGCCTCGCAGAAGCTAACAATTTTGGAAAACATTATAAAGCTTTACCTTCTACTAAGATCTGCAACATGCTCCTGAAGCCAACTTGTGCTGGCAGCTGCAAAAGAAGATAATAAAATTACTACAAGTAAAGGAACTCATTTTAAAGTACACTTGAAATTTTATTTTAAGGGAAGAACCCAATACACTGTGAATGAACAAATGCACCTCAACAGATTCACCGTCACTTGAAAAAAAAAGTCTGACTTTTCCAGGCAGTAAAATACCCGTCTGTCATAATAATCTGAGCTGATTAAACGCAAATATAATTGCAGATTATAACCATCATAATTATCTTTTATATAATAGAGTATGATATATAATTAAAGTATAAAAAATTTAAGCAAAACTATATTCACTGAAATGAAGCATCATTTATAGCAAAATACATGGAAAACCACAAAAAAATAGTTTCTCACAATTTACTAGTTTTCACAATGCTCAATGGTCTCCCAACAGTTAGCGGGAATGACTGCTAGCCTGTTTCACAGTGAAAAAATCCCAGACAAAAGAGCCATTAAGAAGAATTATTACATTAACTTATTTTTAATCCATTAATATATTCATAAATTGCCTTCAAAATTCTGATATCTGTCAAATTACCTTCCCTGGCTGAATACAAAAGACTGAAAATAAAGGGTACTTCAGCATTAAAACGATACTCAGCTTATCATGTTAATGACCACATACTACTCTGGGAGCCCTATGAGCAAACAGTTGAAATTTGGATGGCACTTCTGAAGTGCATGAAGTCATATTAATAGAGGTAATAATAACATATACCTGCTACTTAAGAAAGTTACCAGACAAATTATACCCTGATAAAAATAGGAACATTTAAATCTTTTCCCAATTCTTGTTATAGATTAATTTATCACATACCTTCAGAGACATAAGCAAAAGGCTTATTCCTAATGGAAAGCATTGTAAATAAGTTGAAAAAGAGAGCCACGAAAGTACCAACCAGCAGTCGCCCCCTAGGGAGGGGGAAAAAAAAATAATAAAAAAAATAATCTTGATTTCACAACATCACAAAACACAAAATTAAGCTGTAATTACTAGTAATGATACCAAAATACTTTGCTTGGTATCAGTTCACTGAGACTGAAAACAAGTGCAAGATAAACTAGTGCAATGAATAATAACTGGCAGCGTGTTATCATTTTAAGGGCTATATTAGACCACTGAACTTCATAGATTAGTGTCATAACAGTAGGCAGTACATAATGTAGAGTAACAGTTCATAACTAATTGCACGTAAGCACACACATATATGTCTGCCTTTTGAAGATCTCAACACACTGCAGTAGTACTCTCAGCAGTAGAGCTAAATAAACTTAGTTTTCCTATGGAATTCTGCCCTATGCCCCTGTCCTTTCCTAGGAGGACCACAACTTCACCATACATCCCATGCCCTAGTCTTTTCCTCCATAACACCTTCTTAACCTTTCCCCATATTCTTTATAGATTTCTTTATCTTTGCAACACCTCCAGTTCCCTAATGATCACACCACCCTTCCCCTCACATACCACATAAGAAACTAGAGTAACTAAACTAGAAAAACCAGCAACATATAGTTAAGTCATTATTTAAGAGAGCACATGCGTTACATTTCAACTGTACCTTGAAAAACTGTTCGCAATATAGCCTGCACATAGTTTGAAACAAATGTCAAGGTACCAAACCCAATTTGGTGTTGAATGTACTTGCATAATTAATACACAACAGATTAAGAATTAGAAACACAAAGGGACACTGAAAAAACTATCACTTTACATGTCAAAATAATGTCTTACGTGTGTATCTCGGGTTGTTCCAAAAAACGCTCTGCACTACAAAAATAATTGAAATTGAGTTATAGTCATACAATAAAACCTCGATAGCTGAACAGTATTCAGTTCTGAAGAATTAGCTGCCATTCATAAACAAAAACTGACAGACACAGTACTGAAAAAAATTAACTGCTTAAATAAGCACAACATTTTTGATAAGTGATGGAAGCATTTAACACTGAAAAGAAGCAGGGTGTAATTTAGATTTTCCAACTATTTCCAGACTGTGCCACAAAGGTGCTAGCTATCACGAATGCTGTCTACACAATAAAAAGATGCTTGCAGTGAACATGCCAAAAAATACTGCTACTGCTCACTGTCCCTGGTGTTGGTAACCACAACAAACTAAGTCTGAAAGCCCTGACTTACAGCCCCTCACTAAGCAAGGCCAAATAAATTAGATGTTGAATACTGTGATGGAGATACAAATCTTTTTTTACCCACTAGTACAATAAGAAACGAGCTTCAGCTGTAACAGAAAACCTATGATAAGTTTTGGCAATGTCCTAAAACTGATGTTCAAAAACTTGGAGGCTTTGACAGCTCATCATTATTAGAACTCATCATAGTATACTCTCACTACAACACATCAACCTATAGTATAAAATTGCTAAGTTGTTAACATAGCCCTTTATAGAGAAAACAGAGCCCTTGGATAGAAAAATGAAAGGTACAGTGCCCCATTTTTAAATTCCAAATGTTAACAAAAGCCTCTTAATTTTTAAAGACTAATAATTTTTTAGGCTAACTGCCTGAAACACAAACACTTCCAAGCATAGATGGTATGTCAAACTAATACTTGAGCAAATTTTGAGGGACTGATGAAGCTGATAGTTTAAACACTCAAATCTTTAATATATTATGAAGTTGTTTTACTGCATGAAGTAGCTGAAGTAAAAAAAAAAAAAGTTTTATTTATAATGAACTTGAATGGTCAAGATGCATAAAGAAATGCATTAAATGAAATACCTAACTTTTTGGAAAATATGATTCTTAAGAACAGAAGGCTTAGTGATTTTTTTTTTAAATCTGAAGGTTTTTCTACAATATCTCTCTACAGATAGCATTTGTAGAATCAACATACTTTTTGCTCAATCTGGAGTATCTTTGTATGTAACAAAAAATTAAAGAAAATGGTACATATCCCTACCTTTCTTTCAGTATAAAAAGAGCACCAAGCTGTGCCAGAACTGTAGATGCAAATACAGCTAGAACTTCAAACCTTTCAAACCTGAAATTTGAGAATTAAGTTTAGAAACACTGAATATTGAACAATGCATCAAATGCATTCTGGTCTGTGCAGGAACCAGCACGATAGACTTACTATTTTCAACTCTTTCAAGAGCAGGTCGATAGGAAAGAAACTGGAAGTTTTATGGAATAGGCACTATTTTCAATTTCTTTTAAGCCAACACTCCACTTATCACAAACAGCTTAAAAATAAGCATTTCTTAGTTCTTTTTCCTGTCCCTCCCCTTTCCTCTCCTCCCCTAGTTTGTAACTGTTCTTTACAGCATCAGTCTTGGGTCTCCTTATTTTTTGGCTCTTTTACACACAGACTGTTAGTCACGACTGTTAGGGGACACAGGCAACGATAGTCAGCAATGTATCAGTTGCTATATTATCAAACACTACATCTTGTTATTAGTACTTACCCAAATGAATAGACTGGGCTGGGTTTCTTCATCATTACCCAGTAGCTTATTAGACATGTTATCAAACTGAAAAAAGGGGGAGAATGAGACTATGGTAAGTAACTGCAGCCTTTATAAACTGGATAATCTACAAATATACACTTCAGCCATCAGAACTGAACAAATTAATATAATCACATCTTATCACGAACTCAATCCCTCCACCCCTGTCACAAGGAAGGTTCCAGTGAGTCCAGAAAAGGTTGTGCTTGGGCATAAAACTTGAGACTGCACAATAATGTCTCAGCTCTTTCCATAAAAGGGTTGTAAATAGTTTTAGCTGAATGGTAGTCACTCTAATTCTTTACACAAGGAGACAGCCTAACACTGTACTTGCAGCATGCCATGCTTACAAAGGCTACCACCAACCTTCTTCAATACAGAACATCACTCAGCCTAAATCAAATTTACCCTAACTCCAAAGGCAATGCATTTTTACACTGAGATCCTGACTCAAAACAGCACAGCCAGCGCTTAACCTGTATACGCTCCATGAATTTTTCTGAAAGGAATCTGGAGCACGTGAGACCAGGTAGCCCAGAATCTGACTAACAGGGAAAGGTGGTCTAAGAAAATCTTTATAATACCATCTGGTATCACACATAGTAATGAAAAGTACAAAGCGAAAGCCTATGAAAATATCAAAGTAGACACATGCTTTATGAACTTGTCTAGAAGTACTGTAACCCGAGAAAGGCCATTTAAACAAGAAGGAACATGATAAGCAAGATGATGGGACTGGTCCATTTGTTTCACTTCCTTTGTATCCCAGTGAAAAAGTGAAGAGAGCTCTCCATTAAACTCTTCTTTTAGAGTCATAGCATGAATTAGGTTTGGCACTCCAGAGTAAGTCTCAGGCTATGCTTTTATTGGCTGCTTTCATCTACACAAGTTCTAATCTAACTGGCCATTCACTGACAGCCACAGGTCTCTTGCTATTTTCTTTCCAAATTTTCTCTCAGACTGAACGTCTGAAATTCCAATTATTTTATCCCCGTGGTACTAGCCTGAGGCTTTGCTAGGATGAGACTCATTTGCTTTGCCTATTTTTCCTCTATTGACCCCTTTGGACAAATTATTTTAACTGGAATCCACCTGGATTCAGTGTCATCTGTGCCTTTATGCAGCTCTTTCTTAATTAATGACAATGTTAGATCAGACTGGATCAAGAACCTGTTCTCACAGCTGTTGAAAAATCACATCCTCACAACCTGATCTACAGCTGTGTGCAGTAAAAGCAAAAGCAGAGGAAATAATAGTGCTCATATACAAAATAGTAAATTCATATACCCAGTAAGACTAGTATAAACGACCAGGAAGATGACAAAAATGAAAGAACCAGAAACTCATTTTTGCATCAGTATTACTGAGCATTGTTCTCCCTTGCAGCAAACCAAAAACTCTAGAAAGAGTGAGTTAGAATAATCTTTTAGTCCATCCCCTAACTAACCTAGTATGTCACTGCCAGGAGCATTCCATCTTCTTGTAAAACTAAAGAAATATTATTCCATACAAATATGAAACACATCAAACCTCTCCTCAAGGTCAAAAAGGTATTTTGAGTCAAGATGACAAAACTCAGCAGATATAAAATTCTAAGAGAAATCTGAGATTCATTAAAAGTTGTATCCCAATTCTAATGCCATCACAGATCAAATTAACTTTTTTTGTGCCTGTATCAACCATTCATTTTCCTTTTTGCATGCTTGCTGCTGTTATTTATAAATGTTTTCCTATGAGTCAGATAAGCTATAGTATGTAGTGGGCGAATCAGATCACAGGTAGCTAGCTGATCCATACTTTTTATAAGCTAGTAAACTAGCAAGGAAGGTAATGTAGGTTAATAATTAAAACAAACAAACAAACATGCATTTTAGGCAGTTTATTTCCCAACCACTGCTACTAATCTGCATCTCAGGTAAGAATTCAATGTATTTCATGTCTGCATTATCAATATTATCAAAAATGTTCAGATCTTTAATACTTAAAGTAGTTTTAATACCATTTTGTTAGGCAACAGGAAAAATACTAAAAATATCTAATGATCTTATTGGTACAGTGCATGGGATCTAGCTCTTGAAATATTTTGAAATAGATACATACTCCTTGTTTCCTGATACGAAAACTGAGGGATACTTCCGACCCAACAACGGTGGCACTAGGGAAACATTCCAAGTGAACCACCAGGTAAGAGTTTGATGCTAGATTCTGTTTTGTGTTGTTAAGCATCCGCACAAAGAAATCCAGGACTGAACTGATTTGTTACTAGTCATTCTCAATACAGCTACAGTGTTTCTCATCATCTGTTTATTGTGATTTATAACTTTATACTCATTTAAGCTATATTTAAACCAGTTAGTGTTTCTACACTGATGACTCTAGATAACACGTGTTTGTATCTGTAAATAAATTTTGTATGTACATTTCTAAACAAAGACAGGCATAAATTAATAGTTAAGACTAAATGGGAAAAAACCTCACCTGAAAAGGTCAAAGATTGTCAAATATGTGTAAGCAGTTAAAGCTGTAAAAAAAATGCAAATATTAAAACTTCACACAATTTTTCAATGCAGAAATCACTTGTATTCTTCTAAGTCCCTCTTGTGCAGTTCCTTTTTACCTTCTATCTACATAAAACGTCTCTGCTGATAGAGTTGTCTCTCTGTCTTTTGTATGTGTATATAATATGAATGTCCTAAACACACCAATACATTTAACTTCATAAACAGGTTGATTATGGCAGTCCTAAATTCTAATAAAGCATGTAATAATAACCAGATAGAAGAGGTATTAAGCTTGTGACTAAGTATTTAAATACAGAAAAGTCAGGAGATCTTCTAGTAACACATCATCCACTGATGCAAGAAAAGTAGGTTTCACACAGTTTTTTCACTTGTTTTGCTTCTCCAATCCATCTTTGAATACTTCAAGAAACTGCAAGAATACCTGTGTCACAAATTAAACATGTAAGGTACTCTATTTTCAGTACAAATGATGGCAAACATCTTGGAGACCCTATACAAAAGTAGAAGACATACAAAATACTGAAAAGGAGCATTCTTGGAATTGGAGAAGCCTTTTGCCACAGTACAAATATCTTCATTCAACTGCAAGAGAGGGTCTCTATATGTCACTGGTAATATTTATATGAGGAACAGGTTTGAGGTCTAGCTTAAAAGTCTACTTTTTTTTCAATCTTAAAGATAAAGAGGGTACTACAGAGAGAAAATGACCAGCAGGTCTGGAAAACCTTGCAAACTTTGAAGGACTTTCACCCATCCACACTTGCCAGCAAGGAACGCCTCTAAACTGACTGTGGCAAACCAAAAGGAAGCACTTTCCAAACCTGGCTGTGCAGCCACCTAACTGCACCACGTGCTGAACTTCACTTTTTTAGTATATTGGAACTTCACAAGCTAGGAAAGACATGGTAGTTGGTTGTAGTTTCAGTACAAGAGAGTCACCTACCTATACTATTTGTAGAGCTGCACCACATTAGCAGGAAGCCAATACATATTAAATTTATAGCACCAAACAGCAAGATCTTCCAGGACTGTTGATGAGAATAAATATGTATTTTACATCTTCCACAATTTACAAGACAAAAATATATCTATCTGGTTTTAAAAAACAACATTGCAGTACTTCACCATGCAAGCAGAACTGGCCTCTTCCTCTTCCCCAAAAAAGACAACTTATTTCAGAATAAGAAGCCCATATTCTATTTTTAATAGATTGTCTCAAAACTCGTTTACAGGCAGTACTTGTACACCATGCTTAAAATACATTTTTGGTCTAAAAAAACCACCCCTGTATAATATTTGCAATTAATTACAGCACACACCATCTGACTTTTCAAGACAGACTTATACAACTATATATTAGTGAATTCCTTTCTTTGTGCTGAAACATAGGTCCCAAAATCATCTGTGCATATGCAGTTTACAGTTCTACTGGAAATGTAAGTACAAGTCTGGAGAACACTAATCGACAGGGTCAATGCACAGGAAGGAATCCAGCCTCACAGCTGGAGATAATCTTTTAAGTACAGCTGGAAATTTTCAAAGAAACATTCTCAAAATATACTCAAGTTAATAATGTATTTTAACTTACCACAGCTAACATTTTAAATTATTGTTTTTTAAAAGAAATAAATACTCACCCTCCTATCTGCTGCAACCAGCCTAAATTCATGCGTTAACTTTCCAACCAATGACCTCTGTGATTTGCGGAACAGGTGTATTGTCCCCTTAAAAAAAACCAAACTTACTTTAATTAAAAAAGTAGTTTAAACCACAGTTCAAATTAAGAAAAAGAAAAATCTTCATTTATGAACTATTTCCATAATTATATCAAAGAATCAGAATGAGTTCTTTGTAGAGATAGCTTGTAAACATCAAATTCAGCAATATTTTTATAACCATTTTATACAGTTGTATTAGAAAATCCTGAATTACTTAGAATCCTGCTTCATTTAGACACAATCCAGAATTCAAGTTTACCACAAAACATACCAAGATACCATTTAAATGAGTGGCTTTTTGCTTTTATTTAAATAAAACTACTACAGATGTTCTAAAAACACATATATTTTTCTTCATCAAAGCACTTCACAGACAAAGCCAACTGATTTATTAAACAGGAAAATATTGTTTTAATATATATATATATATAAAAAAAAGAGACATAAAAACAATGCTGGTATCATCTATAACGTGGCAGACACAAGGCCAGTAACGTGATGAGGCACACAAACAACCTCGGTCATGGCTCCGCACAGCCCAGGCGGTCACTGTATGTGCTCCCTCTCCTTTCCTGGGGTGGAGAGGACGCCTGTGCATGAGGGAGATGGGAGCAAGGGGGTGCTACGCGGCTCTCCTGGAAGCATGACAGGGAACAGACTACCAGAAAAACTCATCAGCCATGCCACTTGCTACCCTTTCTCAGAGGGCCCAAGCTTCTAGTTAGTTGTCCCCTACCCTACTCTGCCCATGTAGAAGCTGGCTTTCCACATGAGAAGCCCTTCTGATGTGCAGCAGAAACTCAGACTCGCAGCGGGCAGTCTGCCGCATGTACAGGTTTGGGGCTGGAGGAAACAAGGTTTGGTGTGAGCTATCACAGCTGCAGCTGCCAGCAGAAGACACAAAGATGAACCAACAGGCTGGTTACCAAGAGAGACTCAATTTGTCAACACGTCTGTATTCCACAGTACCTGTAGGGATGCCGTATGTCTTGGTACCATCAATTTAAAAAGCAGTGCTACGGATCCCTAAAAACCTGGAAAAACCCTACAGTTTTGCTCACCTGGGGCACAAGGCTGGCACTCACTATTTTTTTTTCCACTAGCAAATCATTGCATGAAGGTTTTCCCCCGGGATACACACACAGGATGAAGGAGCACTTCGGCAAGGCGCTCTGACAGGCAGCACGCTGCCTGCTTGCGGAGGTCACTACCCTGGCACCCCCCGCTCCCCGCGCCGTCAGCAGCCGCTCCTCCTGCTCCCCGCCCGGCTGAGGGACGCCACGCGTTCAGCGGTGTCCCCTGTGCCACAGAGGAGAAGCCCGTGCGGCCCCCGCCAGCCGCGGCTCGGCCCGGGCGGGAAGCGAGCTTCCCTTCAGCGGCCCTGCGGCCCCGCCCGACCCCCGGCGGCGCGGCAACACCCATGTGCCGGGCAGGAACACCCATGTGCCGGGCAGGGGGCTGCCCCGACCCCAGCCCCCGCCGG
>VZRW01001092.1:0-29123 GCA_013398125.1 Aegotheles bennettii | reverse complement strand
CCTGTGCCAGTGTCTCACCACCCTCACAGGAAAGAATTTCCTCCTAGTATCCAATCAAAATCTACCTTCCTTTAGTCTGAAACCATTCCCACTTGTCCTATCACCCCATGCCCTTGTAAAAAGTCCCTCTCCAGCTTTCCTGTAGCCCCTTCGGGTACTGGAAGGCTGCTATGAGGTCTCCCCAGAGCCTTCTCTTCTCCAGGCTGAACAACCCCAACTCTCTCAGTCTGTCTCCATAGAGAAGCTCCAGCCTTCTGATCATCCTTGTGGCCCTCCTCTGGACTTGCTCCAACAGCTCCATGTCATTCTTATACTGGGGACTCCAGAACTGGACACAGTACTCCAGGTGGGGTCTCACGAGAGCGGAGTAAAGGGGGAGAATCACCTGCTGATGACACTTTGATGCAGCCCAGGATACTGTTGGATTTCTGGGCTGCAAGCACACACTGCCAGCTCATGTTGATCTTTTCATCAACTGACACCCCCAAGTCCTCCTCAGGGCTGTTCTCAATCCATTCTTCACCCAGCCTGTGTTTGTGCATGGGATTGCCCTGACCCAGGTGCAGAACCTTGCACTTGGCCTTGTTGAACTTCATGCAGTTTGCATGGGCCCATCTCTCAGGCCTGTCCAGGTCCCTCTGGATGCCATCCCTTCCCTCCAGTGTGTCGACCACACCACACAGCTTGGTGCGATAGGCAAACTAGCTGAGGGTGCACCCAATCCCACTGCCCATGTAGTTGACAAAGATATTAAAGAGAACCAGTCCCAGTACTGACCCAAGGAATGCCACTCGTCACCGATTTCCAGTTGGACATAGAGCCACTGACCACAACTCTTTGAGTGCCACCATCCAGCCAATTTCTTACCCACTGAGTGGTCCCATCCATCAAGTCCATGCCTCTCTAATTTAGAGCCAAGGATGTATCAGATGCTTTCCACAGGTCCAAGTAGATGACATCAGTTGCTCTGCCCCTACCTACCAATCCTGTAACGCCATCATAGAAGGCCACCAAATTCGTCAGGCACAATTTGCCTCTGGTGAAGCCATGTTGGCTGTCACAGAATCACAGAATTCTAGGGTTGGAAGGGACCTCGAAGGATCATCTAGTCCAACCCCCCTGCCAGAGCAGGGTCACCTAGAGTCCATCACACAGGAACACATCCAGGCGGGTTTTGAATGTCTCCAGTGAAGGAGACTCCACAACCCCTCTGGGCAGGCTGTTCCAGTGTCTCCTTTTCTCCAAGCTAAAGAGACCCAGCTTCCTCAGCCTTTCCTCATAAGGGAGATGTTCCACTCCCTTAATCATCTTAGTGGCTCTGTGCTGGACTCTCTCAAGCAGTTCCATGTCCTTGAACTGTGGGGCCCAGAACTGGAGACAATACTCCAGGTGTGGCCTCACCAAGGCAGAATAGAGGGGGAGTCGTCACCAACAACTTCCTTATTTTCCTTTTTGTTTCACGATTTCCTACTATGATTAATCCTCCACAGAAAAATACATCTAAAACCATGTTAGCCTCACTACAGCCAGCTGTCTCTCTGTTTCTGTGTTCTGCATTAACGGCAGTAAGTACACACCTTCCAGAGTGGATTTTTCCCAGCAGAACCCCAAAGGACAGTAGCTCTCCAAGCTGCAGGAACTCTTGCAAATTTAGTCACTTTGTTATGCGCTGAAGTTCCCAGAACTGCTCTTGTTGCTCTGAATATGTTAAAACACAATAGCATTAGTTCAGAGGAGTGATCCACAGTCAGTCTAACCCTACCCCAAAGTCTGTTGTGGTGCGAAGCAGAAAGCAGACATTGAGGGAGGAAAAACAGAGCTGTATTTAAGATACTGCTAATGAGGCTCTGAAACACGGGGACACGAGGGCCGCAAGGTGACAGCAATCCCCCTATGTGGCCTGGCTACCAGACCACTAAACTGTGCCAGAGTTTGTCAGAAGAAACGTGGATGGTAAGATCGCTTACACAGAACCAGCGCTCACTAGGTATGAAATACAGAACCAAAGGCTTCTTGGATGTTAGGATAACTTTGTTAAGTAAAACTGTTTTACAAAACACCTGCATGGGGTTTATTTAATGTACAGAAAAAAATCAGTCACAAGCCAGCTTATTTCACTTATTTCCCAAAGGCAGTAACAAAAGAGGTAGGAACAAAAATTGAAGCCAGATGTTTTTCTCAAGACAGATTATTGTGCCTAGGAAGATACTTGAAACAACCTTCCATAACACTGTCCTGTCTTGGGTCTTCCAATGCTCTACTCAGTTGTCCAGTGATCATAGTTAAAGTGGTTTAAAATACTATGTGCAACTAATCTGCTTGGTGTAACACACGAGAAGACTTACCTGACCGTGGCTGGGAGTGACCGCACAGGTATTTGTATGCCATGAGACACATATTTAATGTCTCAGGCCTGCTCATTCCAAGCTGCTGGCTGTAACCAAGAACTTTTTTCCCATGTAGTTTTGGAAACAGTAAAAATAAACCACAAACAACCCATTTGCAGTTTGTAAAATTTGCATGACAGGTAAGAGAATTCCAACTGCACTGTGGCGTGTGAATTCTCCACAGGCCACAGCTGCTGCCTCCACTCAAATTTAACCTGGAAATCTAAGTCAGGTGAACCATGGGGGTAAGATTTTATCTGCATGATACGCTCCACAAATACAAAGTTGTTTGGGTACTGTGTTATTAACACATTGCCAGGCTTTTAAATTATTTCACATCCCAACGTATTTCTTCCCAAAAGAGGAAAACGGTTAATTATAAGAACTTGCACTTCTACAATTCAGAGAAGAGAAATAATACAACTGATAGCACAGCTGATGCTAGTATTCTGCATATAATAAAACTAAGTCTTCGAGTATGTCTTACAACTGAGGCAACTCTGAGGCCTTTTAGAAATTACTGAAATGAGATTTGAAAATAACAGAAGTTACAATATTGTTAAAAAGTACATACTGTGCTTACAATATGTATTTGCAAGAAAAGTGAAATCTTCAGAAGCATTTGGTAAAAACACACTTTGCTCATTAGGTTGTTCGTAGGCTTCTGCTGAGAGATGGATCTTAGTAAAACTGCATCTTTCTGTCTTCACCACTACATAATATTTTCTGTATTACCATTAAACACAGAATAAAAAATTACTTAAAGGAAGTTGTGTAACTCATCTGTTCCAGAGCCACAGGCACCCTTGTAGGAAACAGGATGGATTTCACAAGTTCACAATATATTTGGAAATCTGCAGAAAGATGGCGGGCAGGCAGAAGGAACGAACCACAAAACTTAACTTTTTCTCACTTTTCCTGGCAAACTTCACTTATTAAAATCTAGAAATAAACAGATTTCAGCTGAAATATGCCTGCATCTGACTTTAGGCATAAAGCCTTGTTTCAGACCATCTTGGCTGGAATAGGAAAAGATTTACCTTGCAATTAGTCTAATGTACTGCAGACCAAGCTATGCTGCCAAATCCATAATTGCTGTAGATTTCAACATAGCAAGTGGTGGGACATTGTTTTCACGTTCTTGCTTCTTCAATAAATTTATCTGGGCATCTTATCTACGAAAATAAAAGTCTATTTTAATAACCTACACACAAAATCACTAACTGAAATAATTTCAGTGGTTCAGAATCTACCTCCAAGGGGTAGCACTTCAGCCAAGGAGAGAGATACCGGATAATTCTCCTGTAGAGACAACAGTGTCTTTCTATCCCAAGGAATTAATGCTTGACAGAAGCACTAATAGCTCTTATGCTTCAGTCCAAAACATTTGTGTGTTTTTTTTTTCCCGATTGCTGTGTTGAATTTTATTTGGCTTGCCTTCTTTACCAGTGATAGATAAAATGCCATGTTGAATGCAGTGGTCATGGATGCTTTTTGAGAGACCCCTAATGCTGCCAGCTATGTAATGTTAAAATTACCCTAATTAAAATTATTTTATTTTTTCTTCAGGATGCAACTGTAAGAATAGAAAGCCCCAGCGGTTGTCAGCAGTCCAGATGCAGCCTCAAGACAATTACAAACACTGAGGAGATGGGAATAAGTGAAGAATTCAGATTGTTACCTGAAAAATAACAGTAGCGCTCTCCTTGCAGCAAAAGGTGCCATTTGGGAGCCAAGTAAATTGGCTCCAAATAGGTGTTTTCAGGACTTCACCATGACTAGCAGAATTAGGTGAAACCTCCTGGTTTTCACTGTGATTTAGCAAGACTAGGACAGGAGGATAGGCACACACTTTCAGTTTCAGCACATTTATTTAGGAAGTAGCACTTCTGTTTACATTAGTTTTAAGAAATTGAGTTATGTCCTTTAGAAACTAAGTGAGGTATTTACATATTTATTGTTTCATCATCTGGTATACAACACTGGAAAGTTTTTTTGTTTTCTTTTGAATCATCAGCAATTAAACCAGCTTCAGGTTTAATGAAAAGGCTCTTAATTTCAGACATTTTACCTGATAAACAGACAATAAAACAGTAAGAACAGGACAAAAGCAACATTTTATTGCGAAGCTAAAGCTATGTGACTGCTCATCATGCTTTTTTACATTGCTCATTAATAAAACCATGTTTAACATTTCAGAAAACACTCTTAGAAGAACAATGAAACGAAAGTGCTTCAAAACAACAAAATACAAGGATTAACCCCATCCCAGACTGGAGTCATCCAATATATTTAATGGGGGTGGGGTATAGTGTTTTGTCTTCACCTTTGGTTTTTGTCACTTTGATCCAGATTTCTGAAAAATACTGACTAGCCCTTCACATGAATAAAAATTTGAATCATGTGGCAAAACCAGTTTCTGTATTTCCAGTCCCTTTGATAGGTGTGCGAGTATTAGCTAAAGTACTTTCTTCCCCACTTCTAATAGTAAAAACCCTGCAGAACCAAGAGGCTACACCCCAAGGATCTTAGAAGAATATGCCTATATTAACCAACTACAAGGAATGCTGACCTTTTTTCTCAGAGCCACTTCTCTGAAACAGGATTTTAAGTGTGTCTTATGAGGGCAAGGAAAGTCTTACAGCAAAACATAGTTGATCACCATAGTTTCCAGCCATTGTATCAAGAATTTGCAAATCAAAAGATCAAACTGAAGAACCCACAGTGTTAAGCCAATATATTTGATCCACTGGAGGAGCGTATACCTTGCCAATTATTGCCAAACTCAGGAGGTAGTTATTGACAAAGTAAACAGTTTCCACTCTAAGACAGTTAATGATTTACATGAGAAGCAGGAAAAACACACTGCACATTTCCCCATACTTCAGAAGATGATTTTGTATGTGTAGGAAACAACAGTTTAACTTCCTCATCCTGCGGAATTATAATTACACTTTTTAAACAAACAAAAATATTTAAAATAATATTTAAAGAAAAATCCTACAAGAAAATAACTGATCTATTGGTCATCTCTTGGGATGACCAGGAGATCATTCTAAGCAAGAAAATTCATGTAAGGAAAACAACATCCTTCAACACTAAACAGCAGCTCAAGAGAAGCTAACAATGAAATCAGCAACTGCCTCTAATCAGGACAATGACTGAGATAACTACTTGCATTCACTACCTGCTTGCTACTTTTCATTCCATTTTTGATATCTGGTAGAAGTCTCCAACACTAAAAACATCACGAAAGCTTGAGACTGCCACAATGAATGAAGATCTGTAACCTACAATAGCACTTGCCACCTCCCAAAGCTGCTACGTGCAGAAGCATCGCACATCTCAGGCACAACTGTACGTTAACCATGTCTTGGGTAGGAAAGCACTGTAAGGATCCAGGGCACAAAGTTTCACCACAGGTGGTAAAGGAAGCCCTAAGTAGAACACTACTTTCCATACTGGTAGCAAAACAGATGTCTCAGTTAAATTTGCCAGCATACCAGACTGCAGAAGATGGACTTGGCAACAGTGCCAACCAACACTATAAACCACTTGTTTAGAATAGAAAAAATACTATTTCTTCTACACCAGACGGTAAGGTTAATTTTCTGAGTAAGTTATATTAATGGAAACTGCAATTTTAAAAACATTTGTTAGAACCTAACAGTGAAATCAGCAATGGCCTCTAATTAGTGCAGTGACAATGAATTCCTTCTCAGTTCAGAGATCCCATTCTTCTCCATTTTAGAGTGTTTCTATCAGATTTATTATCTGCATAAAGTAAGTTGCAGGGCCATATCCAACAAAACTGTTTTAGCGACTGACTTGCTGAAGTAGAGTCAGTAAGACATCTCAGGGGCAGAACCTCTAATTATTCTTAAACAGAACTCTGTAAAGTCTAAGAAACTAACAGGACAGAGAGACTTACATGTGTACAAATATCCTAGTCTAAGGCTTATCTCTAATATTCAGTGTTGTTTTCGTCTTAGCTGCAAGGAGAGCACCTGCACAGGTTTGGTGTACTGTACAGAAAAGTCAACATTAGTAAAGGGAACATGGTAACACATGACAAATTCTCGTTTTAAGGAGAAAGAGTATCACAGTGCTTGAGCTTTTCCCTCCTGTTATGCCACTGCAAGCAGCAACCCACTGCCTAAGAAGATATTGCGCTTCCAGCATATAGAAAGAGAAAAGGTGCATTTCCTGCTTAATAAAGAGATGTAAATATGTATGAAAAAGGTTGTTAAAAAAACAGGGGGCTTGGGAGTTTTGGGTTTTTTTTCCTACCTTCAGTAATTATTACACCTTATGGCAGTAAAACACACCTGCAGAGGTCCAGACAAGCTCCTTCGTAATAGATCTCAAAAAAGTGGGTCAAGTCACTCGTTCATTAGCAGTGGGCAGATTCAAGAGGGGAAAAAAAATAAAAAGAAAAAGGCTGTTTAGAGAGCTAATATAATGCCAATCTTTGCAAAGTTTAAAAAGCATCCAAGCTGCTGTCCTGCTTATCCTATCCCAATTCAAGGTACTGTATTAAAACATAACCTAATTTTATGGTAAATACAGTTGCAAAGTTCTACATAAAATGCCATCAACTTGGGAAATACAGGTATTTGGGGGTTTTTGTTGGGAGATGTTGGTTTGGTTTTGTGTTTGTTTTTCCTCAGATCTGCTTTCATACACTGTTAATCAAACACTAAAACACTAGATGAAAATCACTGAGGTGAAACTCAGTACCCGTAAAACACAAAACCAGAAGATGTGAGATAATGCCTTAAGTGGAAGAGAATTATTCTCAGAAGACACTGCAGAAAACAGCGCAGGACAGACATTTAAAGGAGATTTATGAACCGAGCAGTACTTGGTCATCAGCTAAAAATCCAGCAGCTGTGGGGCAAGCTGATGTTGCAGAACAAAATTAAGTTTTTATTATTGTGTTCTGGAAGTAATTTATAGAGCTGTAGTTCATCCATTATGCAGAAATCAGTCAGGCCAGAATAGATAACCAAAAAGCAGTGGTACCAGTCACACAGACCTGAACCAGTTGTACAAACAAGTGAAGGGCTAGTCCCTCTTTCTGAAGCAGCAGCTCAGACTTCTGACCCTTTGTGCTGCATGCTAGTGGTGTTTTAGCAGATGGGACCCTCTACCTTAACATTTCAGGTATTCATCACACACCAGTAGGTAGGTATTTGAAATAAATACTGGTATATTCCTCAAAAATTAAGAGGACAAAAACAAACACTGTTTGATAATAAGTATTTAGGAACACTCAAAACCAAAAGTATTACCCTAAAAGCTCTCATTTGCAAAAGATCTCAAGGAAAGTTTACAAGCTTTATGATCAGGGAGACCAAGGGCCTTTCTTAGCTGTTTAGCTATTCAGCAGATTCTAATAAAACAGTAATGTTCATGCTTAACACTATGAAGTCTATGACAAATACTGATCAAGTCAGACAGGAATCTCCCACAACAGAGATGGTCTGCTGAAGGCAGAACTAAGGCAAAGCAAGCAATACGCGAGATTTAAGAAACTTGAATCTTTCATCATTTCTCACTTCTCCAGGAAAGTGGATCAGGGGAACAGAAGTCACAGGTTTCATTTACATCAGACACACATTTGAGAGTCATATCCTTAGAAAGATAGAAGTGGTTTGGCTAGACTATTTCAAAAGGCATACTAGTGTAACACAATCTTCTTATTTAATTGCTTTTAATATTATGATCAGTTAAAAGCATCTCTGGTTCAAAAAAACAATCCCGAACATATTGCATCTGTGCATCTTAAAAGTTTGACAGTTTCTGCTACTTAGTACCCAATATTATGCAGTGAGCACAGCCTCCTGTCTGGGTATTACTGTACTTACACTGCATCTATCAGCTAGGGTTTTTTTCATATGTATATATACATACATTATTTACAGTCAACCTTTAAGTGAGTAGTCCCAGAACTATCTGACTTACTCCTACCAATAAAAAAATCAGTTAAATTAAAAATTCAGAACAAAATATTCTGTTAAGACCAAAAGCAAATAAAGCTTAATTCAGTTTAGTTCAAACAACTGTAAACAACACGCATTTTTGTAATACCACAAAGTTGGGAGAGTTGTCTTTAAAAAACAAAAACAAAAAACCCCACAAACCTGCTCTAACAAGGAACTAGTGTTCTGCCTTGCAAACATCTGTGTTTAATCCATGTAGAATTTGTAAACAAGATGTCAGGCCTTTAGAAGTAAAGGCAAAGATGTTTTCTTTTATTACAGTATTTAAAGGCTATCACTTGTGGGTTTTTTTAATAGCTTGTCATTTATATAATAAAAACAAGTATTTGTACAAAGATGCAGTTTCTTTTTAAAAAAGCAGATCAGTTGAGTGTTTCATTCTTTAATATATAAACCAAAACATATGAAAGCTATAAAAACATTAATGTGTGCCATGTATTAAACATGTAGCCTTGTATTTTAATGCTTACATGTGTAGATTAAAAAAATTATCACAATGGAAATTTACTTTCAATTATCATAAACAGACCAAAATACAGAGTAGAAACATGTCATTTCTGAAACTCGACAATTAGCATCACTTACTCTCTGAAACATCAGCTGGGCTTCAAGTCGTATACCATAAGCATAAGCTAACATTCTACCAATGAAAGCGTTACAAAATGCATTAAGAGAAAATACTGCCAGTAAATAAACGTCTTAGTCTATTTTTCAATTTAGTAATTTATTTATTTAAAGACAGTCTGAATTGGTTTTATAGGGTTGGGTTTTTTTTGCTGTTCTGCTATCAAAGGTCTTCTTTAAAACTGTTCTGTGAACAGTACAGTCACATTACAACTAACCAAAAAGACAAATAATAACAGACCAGCTGCTTTTTACATTTTAATAGTCGTAATTCCCCAATGCTGTTCTTCCTCTCTGCATAGGGAAATTGTTTTATTTGGCACATTAAGGATAAAAAAAGTCAAAAACTGAACCAAAGTTTACAAACCTCCAACTGTAAGTTAGTAGTTATCAGGAAGAAAGCCAGACATCAATGCCATGGCAAAATTAAAAACAAAAAACCACACACGACATAGGGAAAAGGTCTTCCAATGATCAGTATCACCAGAGCCTTCTAGCTGAAACAAAATACATATGTTATTGTTCAAACCATAATCCGATTGCTAGGAATCTTATCTCAAGTCCTATTGTGCTCTTACTTACAGTGTGTAAATCCTCACTAAATGGCAAGGAGGCTTTGATGAACGCATTTCACATTGTGTAATTTTTTCTTAATCTCAAGTTTTAATGCAGATACTCAACGATCTGTAAAGTCCTGTAAACTCTGGCTGCTTTCCAGTAGTCTGTACCAATTGCTCCTTAGGCAGCACTTCGCTTCAAGCAGTGTTTCACACTGTAGTATCTCCAAAGTCCTTGTTCCAGCGAATATATGCTTCCAGGGTCTGAGGGCTCAAACTGCGCTTTATCTTCTTCAAAGACTCAGTGAAATCTGACAGCTTGATATTTCTCATCTAAACGGAAAGCGAAAGACAGGATCACAAGTGGTTTGCGTACTTCAGTTTATTGAAGAAGTACTTCAGTATTCACTTTTAAACACAGCATACTCTACGAGTGCTTCATTGTGATATAAGAAAGGCATTTTTTTATAGTGAGAACAGTCATTCACTGGAACAGCTTCCCAAGGGACGCGGTCGAGTCCCCATTGCTGGAGGTTTTCAAGATGCGATTGGGCAGGGTTCTAGATAATCTCATCTAGGCTCCCTTTCCCATGAAAGGCTGGACATGATGATCTTTCGAGGTCCCTCCTGACCTGGGCTGTTCTATGATTCTATGACCCAATTCAAGACTATGACTATGTACCTTTGTTAATGAACTAGCATTTTGTAATTGTAACATCTGCCTCATTATTTAATAGCCCATGAGATTGTTATTACTCTCTGTTTCACTAGGTGGTGCAAGCTGGTGCGTATGAAGGCACAGAACTGAGCAAAGAGTAAGACATGGGAGTTTTTAACATGTTTATGGCATACCTCTGCAAACCAGGAGAGTAAGGCACAGAATGGTCCCGCCCTTACCACAACTGTATTCAGACCATGGTATGCTGTTAGCCAAGCAATCCCGATTATCTAACCTCTCCGATACAACATATGCCATTCCATTGTTTGCTGAGGACATGAACATAAGCAGACATTTCCCATATAGAGAAATATCCAGACATGCTGGGAGATAATCAAAGTGTGTGGAACAAGCAGTCTCATTATTAAAGTGGTATTAACATTACAATGGAGAAGACTCTCCATGTTTCTTTGGGGATGCTTATAGGCTATTGGAGGTAAACCTGCATTCACAATGAATTATCACAGATGTTTTCATCTTCCTGCAACAAATCCTTTCAGCTTATCAAAGCCTTAGCCACGATCTCAGGCTAAACACAGAAAGCAACAAAGGAATTGTGTTTTGCTTCATTTTCCCCAAAGTAACTGTGGTTTGCACACACAGAAGAAACCTTCATACACAGGATCAACCTCTTCCTTTTCTTTTGACGTTTACAGATGCAATTTGGGATGAGGAACTTACTTGTTTTTTAAATTATTTTTTGCTTTATGATGGTCCCTGTGAATGAATGTAAACATTACACACATACACAAACAAATATGGTTTAAAATGCCCCACTAGTACTCCTCAAAATTATTTGCTTCATGTAAACACGCAGAGGGATGGAAATAAAATAAATCATTTGACATAATACTTCTGGGAATGTTTTGCGGCAGTAACACGTCGAGAAAATAAAAGCCAGGACTCTGACATCAATCACCTAATAGATAACAGATCAATTTGCAGTTCAGTGCAAAGGAAAGGATAGGACTCAAACTTAGTTTCAGTCAGCTGAAACTAAGAACAGCAGAGACTTATCAGAAAAAGAGGTGCTCTGAAGCCTGATAATCAACAAACTACACAAAGGACCTCAGACACCTGAGGACAGATTTTCTTCTAAATCACTATTTCTAAAGCATTTTCTTCAATGAAGTAGTAATCAAAAATGTTAATACCCCCCAAAATTATGCTAGGTATTTTGTATGATATGTGTAAACAAAGCGACCTAAAAAGTTTTTGGTGAGCATGCATTCTGTTCAAAGGGGAAACCACAACTGCTAGAACACCATACCTCACTGGCAGACATGTTCTTCACCTGTTCTGGCTTTAATTCTATAGAAACAGAGGAAGATTAGTGAGTTTCACAAGAAAACTTTCATTACTTCTGACAACTAAAGCATGTTAAAAGCACTTTTATTGGGGAAAAAAACCCCATAGCTAAAAGTTATACCTCTCTGCCTCAACATAATGTCCTGTACAGAAAGGTACTTTCCCATTTATCTGCTCCTCAGCCAGGCTGTTCACACACTCAATAACTGCAGATAAAGTACTTCCAGCAGAACTACTTCCTTCTTCCTAAAGTATGCGGAATAGCACACAAGCGTAACAGAGCTGCCTTCCCCCGTATTATTCCTGGTACCTACAACCCCCCCACCCTTCAAACATGCACAATTTTCAGGAAATAGAAAGGTACTGTTGGCCAAGAATACAGAATTAAAATCAGGCAGGGCACATAGGAGTGCTTCCTGCCCCCTGCAGTACTAGTGGGATAATTCCTGTATCCTTCACCATTTTACATTTTTTTACTTGCAATACTGTTATGGTATCAACATATTACAGCAAACTTCTTGCTCTTAAGAGTGCAAGAAAAAAAATCTAGGCAGGATTGGCAAGGTTGACACTAAAAAATAAAGTAAAATAAAATTGCTTTATGTGGAAGCCAGAAGCAGGTAGAAGAAATAGGTTGCACAACATTTCATGGTCTCTTCTCAAAATGGACTTGCATATGAAGTGATTTGTCAGCAAAGTAAAGCCTGCATACCTAAATGCATATGTTATTAATTCAACCACTTTAAATAAATATATTTAAAGTCTTAGGAGCCATGATGTCTCCTGTAAGAGCTATTTAATGCAATTCTGTTTCCCAGTTATTATGCAGGATTTTGGAAGACGTGCCTTACAATCTCAACAGCTGAAAGTAAGTGGGTGAGAAAACATGACTTTCCAGCAGCTGCTTTCAAAGAGATAGTGCACTGGCAAAACTGCATGCTATAGGATTTTTGACTCAATTAAAAAAATAATCAAACACACCCACAAAACATGCACAGACCTCTCCTCCCCATAAATCATTTAAGAGAGTTGTAGCAACTTTTATTTACACATGATACACTGATATTACAGAACACTTATGCTCTGGCTGCCTTTAGTACTTTTCTGTCAGGTAGGACAATGTATCTGCAAACCGGAAGCTAACAGCAAACCTTCACAATATTTTCTTCAAAAAATCCCACTACTGATCTCCACTGAACAAAATCAGCCCCTTCTTATGCAACTACTGGATACACTAACTAGCCGCTTCACATTAAAGCTGTGGTTTTTGAAGTTGGAAATGTCAGAGGAAGAACAAATATAGGTGAAACTGTACTTAAGTAACAATTATCATCTGGATCACAATTCAGCATTAAGCTTTTTTGTTTTTAAACTTCTATGCTATTCAAACCATATCTTGGACTAGATGATCTTTTGAGGTCCCTTCCAACCCCTACCATTCTGTGATTTCCTTCCTTTAGACTTGAAAGAGATCTGCCCACTTTATAAAGACAAGTAATGGAGTCAGAGATTGCTAGTCAAATAATAATTTGGATACAACAGAACTGACATCAGCCTAAGAAAGACGCACTAGTTAAAAACCCCATAAATTTGTGAAAAATACTTCATCCTGCGTTCCTCTTAAGACACGAAAATTGTCTGTTTCACATGGTGAGGTACTGAAGAGTTTTGTGTAAGGTCGGTCTTACAAAGATGCTATTACAAGGAACAGATCAAAATTCAATCTAAAAAGGTTAATTTCAGAGGTTTAAGAATTATAAAGATGTAAGACAATGTAGTATCTCTAATGTCAAAGGCACTGAGTTTTTCCAAAACCGAAGTAACAAGCTATGCAGCTTACCTCGAATAGGGCCCAGCGCTGCATCCTTTGCTAAAGCGGTTAAATCACTTCCAGAATATCCATCTGTCATTCTTTGTCCAAGGAAATGGTAGAGGAATGGAGGAAGGAAAAAAGAAAACCAAACTGCTTCAAGCCTTACAAATTTAATTGCAGATTATTAAAATGTTACTTAATCAGTAGAAGTATTATTTTGATGTTGTTTCACAAGTTTAATAAATCAGAAGTGATTCAATGTAAGTGATTTCTATTTAAGTCTTTCCCAGATTAAAATACAGATACTCAATTCCCAAATAACATTCCAGGAAAAGCAAAAAGATAGCAACCAGATGGGATTTGTAGATGACAACTAATCTCAAGCATGTTTACTATCCCTGTTACAAGAATGCCCTCCCACTAGTTTGTCACCATTTGTCATGGATTAATATAAACCCCAAAACTCAACTGTCCTGTACTCTTTCAACCCCATCAATACAATGAGAACCCAATACCACAGATTTATTATCTGATCACATGACCAGTTTTCCGAATAAAACTATGTGCACTTTCAGTTGACATCAGAGCCAGATAAAGGACAAAAGTGGGCGTTACTAAAAATCTAACAGTAGTGTTTGGTTTTGAAAGTGATAGTTTTACAGTGCACCCTTAATGGAAAGCCATGGTAGCAAGTTGACCAGTGGATCCCAGGGAGTACAAACTTCAGAATACAAATCTGAAAAGCAACACTGCTTGCTCATCAAGTGACAGTACAGACAGCATTATTTCTGGTGGAAGACTTTTTTCAGTGTAGAAGGCTTGGTAACAGATAGACTATACTCTCAAAGTACTTGGCAAGCTTCTCAACTCTCCAAATGCAGTCTGCATTTTAGCAGAGTACTGAAACAGCCTCCTATAGTTTACAAATGGAAAACAATCTCTAGCACAGCTAGGCCTGACTCACCAACTGATACCAACATTAAAGCCTAAACCTGGAATTGCTAATGACCAAGATCAAACAGAGAGACTTAAGATGTCTGCAACAGCCTGAGCCATAGCCTCTGCAGTTATCTGTGGAAGTCTGAACACTTTACACACTTAGCTTCAAGTAAGAATTATAATTTAGCTTGGAAGTGAAATACTGTGGAGAGGCCCTTATTCAGAAAGAAACAGCGTCTTGCACACATTTTCCATTGATCTGGGAAATAATATAGTGTAAATGCACGGGTATTCTCTCAGTGAACTGAAAGGAAGATAAATTGTGTTATCTACTGGGGTTTGTTTGTCTTTTATTGTAAGACTGGCAGACATACAGATCATTAAAATCCTCAGAACTGCAAGGGGAGAAAAGAAAAGAAAAAAAAATCAAACCAAGGGCCCAATCTCCATGGGAGCTTTTCCAGAATTAAATTAATTTCCATGTTAATCAATTAAATACTTCGCAGATTAAAGGTCTCCACTGAACCAGGATGCCATCAATAGATACTGCTAATGTAAGTGAAAAAAAGTGGTAAGGGTTACCTAAATTTAAAAACAAACAAAAAAACCCCACCACTCAGCTTGTAGAGCAGTGGCTAGCTGCAGCAACAAGATCATTCACAGCTCAGTCTTCTGGATATCGTTAATTCTGCTACAGTTTATAGAACAAATGCAGAGGAGCAAAAGAACACAAAAGCATGAAGGTGGTTAAATATCTCTTTTGAAACAAAGATGTCAGATGAAGCAGGCAGGGCCCTCAACTTTATTTTCTCTAAACCCTTTAAAAAAAGCGTACTTAAGTTGCATTTCTAATTTGGTTCATAAATTTGCAGTTAGAATCCAAGACACTGTCTTTTTCCTTCAGTTTGCTATTACTGCAGCCTAAATGTAGCCTGAGCTAGCATCCTTCAAGTACAGAGAACATTTACTCAGTTGGATTATACATCAGATTTCTGTAATGTTACTAAGAGGCTGACAAATGCTACATCTAAGACTGCACTCACCTCTTCTGTACTACCACAGAGACTGAAGTACACCCATTTGCATATTTTTGGTATCTCATGCTGTTTTCTTTCCTTCCTGCCCTAAGTGCTCTACCTGCTTTTTAGTCTAACTTCCTTCACACCCATTATGTTTAATTTCTGAGGGTGACAAACAGCAGTACTGCGTCAATCTTAATGATGAAAAACATAAACCGACTTATTTTCATAATAGGAAGGGCATTTAACCCACATTTTCCCAATCAAATATGAAATTGAAAAGACTAAAATTATCCAGTGCTTGCTCTGCTATGGTGGTAATACCTTCAACAAACCTAGCCATGGACAAGCGAAGGAAAGTTGCTTTTGATTTGAAATGCAAGCCAAGTAAAAAACTGATGCCACCTTTTTGCATCAGGAAGTAGAGCTGGACTGCCTAGGGGGTGGGTGGAGAGAAACATCCCACTCCCTCCTCCTCAGAAACAAAAGCACTAATAAGCATGTTTCAATAACAGACCCAGCTAGGTGTAGGGAAAAAACAAACATATATATAAACATATATAAAAACACTCTCATACAGCCCGACAGAAAGCCATCTTCCAAAACTCATGCAATTCATTCTCAGCCAGCATTGTCACTGATTTACATTAGTTATGTTTTGAATGACTAGAACAGTTTGAATTAATGCAGTAGATAAGTGTATTTGTTTAACACAGTTACGAAACACTTACCTAGCTAGTTGTGCCAACTCTTTTTGGGTCAATGGACTTCCTTGCTTGCTTAGAAGATTTTTTAGCAAAATCAGTCTTGTCTGAAAAGAAGTATATTTATCAGATGTAAAACTCATTTGCATGGTACATTTCAAATTCTGTTACAACAACACTATGCATTTGTCAGGTTAGCTTTTGTGCTTCACTAGTTTAAACTTGCCGATAGTGCTTTTGTGATTAGACTGTATGTGATCAGAGACAGGGATTCGGTAATAATGAGATCAAGGGCCAAACTACTTCAAGAATAATACGTTAGAAACCTCATCAAAAGCCCTAATCTGATGTTGAGCTGAAAAACATTACTTTAAGAAAGCTACTTTGCAATAAACACTCCTCTTTTGCAATAAACACTCCTCTCCAGCCAACCAAATGTGCTCCTACAAGCCCTACTTCAGACTTGTCTGTGCCTGCCGGTACGTAAGCAACACCTCACTAGCCAAGAAATACTGAGTAGCTACTACCGGTTTTGCTATTAGCACATGTAAAAAAAATAAAATGCAAAAACTTAAAACAGCTGCCAGAATTAAAGCACAGTGTATATGGCCAAGCTGGGCCAGAAGTTCATTCACAAAATTGTAATCATCCACTGGGCAAGTCAAGAATAACCTATGAAATATATTTTGTACTTTTTTAATAAAATTGACCATAAAATGAAGAAAATGAATGGAAAACAATACTTACTTCCTCATTTGGTAAAGATACATATACCCGTTTGGTGAATCGTCTAGAAAAAAAGACATATACACACATACCTTTATAATGCTTTAACATATACAGATCTAACATTTGGATTGATAAATGTCAAAACTTCATTTTTATCATCAAATTCTAGGAGTAGAAGATTAAAAAGATGAACCACCCAAAAAGCCCAACAACCAGTCAAACAATATGCAGAAGCCACAGGTGTCACATTACTCTTATTTAAAGTTATGAGACTCCTCCCAAAGCAGAGACACTCTGAACACAGAAACACCACTCACTGCCAGCAACAAAATGAAGCACCTCTTCACTGTACGCAAAAAGTCTTTGGAATCATTAAAAATGTGTTTTATTTGTTCAGACAGTGCTGACTTGCCTATTTTCCTCAATCAAGAATGAAAAGTGAGGAAAGTGTGAGAACTTGCAGCAAAAAAGTCCTAAGGCAAATCTACAGCAAAAGAAATGCTGGATTTCACTGATGAAGTCTTTTCCTTCATCCTGCCATAAAGACTCAAATAAGCAAAAATCACTATGTAAGATGCAAGAGGGTTATAAAATGCTGACTTGGTCTCAACAGGTACTGCTGTTTTAGACAACTGTAAGGCCATCACGCTTGTGCAGCTGTACCCCAAAAGAGAAGATACAGGTACCTCAGAGGTTAAACGATTTAACCTTGCCAAACAGCTTTTGCTACTTATTTCAAAACTTAGAACAACCAAAACACTTAAGTAACAAAACCTGCTCTTCATAATCAACAATGTATTATTGTATTCAAATAAAGGAAGACACATTTCGATACCTGAGAACAGCATCATCAAGCTCCTGTGGCCTGTTTGTCGCTCCCATCACAAGTATCCTGTCCTCTCCTGAAGACTGCACCTATATAACACAGGAAGGCAAGACAGCTTTCAGTTGACATCAAGTACTAATATGACAAAAACAGTTTGAGACTTGCTGTGTATTCAGCACACTGGTGGGATCTTACTGTATATGCTTTATTTTTTCCACACAGCTTTAAAACATTCTTTAGATAAATGTAAAATCAAACTAGAAAAAAAGCAAAAAGGAAAAAAAAGGGATGTAAGAACACCATGTAAGGACACAGGACACCATGCTCAAGTTTTGTTGCTTGAAAAGAGCCTTGCAAAGAACACAAACGTTGCTGTAGAACTGCACATTACGATGCTGGAGAAAACCAAGACTACAAAAAACACTTGGAAACTGAGCCATCCAGAGATAATTATGATTAAAAGAGAGTTTCTTCTGTCGGGGGTTTTAACACCAAACACTGTTTTGAAGCCCACAGAGAAAGACAGAATCAAAACTTTAGACTAAGGTACAGCCAGAACCACTAATCAGAGCACAGATTCATCTAATACGGGTCTTGCAAGAAGCTAGTAATCGAAATAAGAAGCTATTCAGTCGTACACAGACACAGTAATTTGGCCTCAATTCACTCAACTGCAAGACTTGATTTTATACCCAAGAACATGGAGACTTACAGCTTCCAGATTTCAGAAGAAACATGAAAACATTTGGGTGTCAGAGATGTGTTATTCACCTGCCGTCCAGTCCTTCAGACTCAAGTTCATTGCTGCCTTACTGAGTCCAAGAAGTTCCACAAAAATATTATACGATATAGTTACACCTTGATCCAGTTTACTAACTTACTAATTACATTTAATTTTCTCTTTTCATTTTAAGAGCAAACTCTGTATGCGTGTAATAATTTCTGCACATCATCGTAGCATTGCATTATTTGTTCTGATTTATCCCACTTTGGAGAAGTTTTTCCTGATCTTGTTGTCTCTCGCTATAGTCATTTTTTCATTCTGTACCTCATTACTATTGCTTCGCCACTGTAGTTTATATTCCACTAGCACAGTGGAATATTGTTAAGATTGTTCAATACAAAAAACAGTGCTGTGTGACAAAAAGTATTCTAACAGTAATTTGTCCCCCCCCCCCAACTATGAAACCCAGTTCCTTTTCCCCAAGTATTACATATGCGCTATTAAATATATTCTTCATGTCTTTTATCCTGTCATCTCTAGGTCATGATGCCAAGAAAAAGAGTATGCTTTTTATTGAGCTATAATTAAGACAGAAATTAATCCTTCTGATGAATTAAAGCCGTGTATACCCATGATCTGAATTGGTCTGTTTGAAACCCTCATCCCTCAAGTCTCACCTTACCCCTTGACAGCGCACGCTTTTGTGACATATATCCCTTAAAAAACAAAAAGACACTACTTAAAAGCCATTTAATGTTCTTTTACTTTGCCAGAATGAAGAGATGTGCTACACCAAAGCATGAATTTGCAAACAAGGATTCAGCTTGCTTAACCCTCAAGTGTCCCTCTTGCCCTGTAAGAACATTTGTTCTCACAGCTCCTTTACTGCCATTTGTTATCCTTTCTTTTCTGGCCATAGTCTTTCAACCCATTATTTCAGCTCATCTCCAGACTGAATTTTCCAGAATATTACAATAGGCAGGTGAAAAATTAACAGCAATAGAAAAAAACTGCTTGACAACCAAGGTGGGGGCAGGGGGACAAAGTTAAGCCCCAGCCAAATCGACTTTGTGCGTCACTCTGTAGGTTCTATTGGCACCCACTACATTAGTCAACTCAGCTAAATCAAACAATACCCAAGACTAAATACTTACACCATCAAATTCTATTAAAAATTCTGTTTTCAGACGCCTACTAGCATCATGTTCACCTTCTCGTCTTTCACACAGAAGGCTATCAACTTCATCTAGAAAACAAAGAAATACACCTTAATTAAGCGTACAACATCAAAGTCTTCGTAGTTGCCTAAGTTCTTTTGCTAATGAAACAAGAGAGATCAGATCTTTATTCCTTAGGAGACAGGCAGATCTTAGTAAAGTTTAAAAGCTTGTATATGTTGTCCTCTCAATATGTAATACTAAGCACAGATGAGAGAAAAAAAAAAGTCCTGCTGATAATAAGCTGCAACTCAGGACAAGCAAAACCCATTTTCATGCTTTAAGTTTAATATGTAAATGGACTTACTCTGTAAAGGTAGTACAGCATTAGTGTTTTTGAGGGCATTTCTTCCCACTATTAATACCAATTAAATAACATAACAGTAATTAACATGCTCTATATGGAACTACTGATTAGCCAGCAGGTCATATCAGAGACACTTGCTCTGCACTGCAGAATTACCCTAAGTTGTTTACCCGATGATTCCAGTTTAGTAAGCCAAAATATTCAAGAAAATACACAAAAGTCAACAACACTGAAGGTCTTACCAATAAAAATGATAGAAGGCTGAAGCTCTCTGGCTACTGCAAATAGAGCACGCACCAGTTTCTCCCCTTCACCCACCTAAAAAAGCAATAAACTGTTTTTGGAGTGGGTTTAGAAAGCACTTATTACAAGACAGCTAACATAAGGACTTAGAAAATCTGGCTGATAACCAACCACACTCAGTCCGTTCACATACACTCAGATTATCACTAGTTCAGTATTACATATGGCAGTATTGTTTATGTCTTAAAAGAAACATTACAACTTCACTTATGATCACACTTGAGTTAGAGATTTTGATGCCTAAATTATCAGAATGAAAGGGAACTAGGACCCACTTCATTTACTTTTTAAAGAAGAAAAAGCCCACCACCACTCATCTAGATGACAGCCAGGGTCGTCCTGAACTGCAAAACCCTTTGACATCGAGTTACCACAAGCACAAACCAAAATTTTTTACTTCACAAATCATTTTTTTCGAATTTTATGTTCACTATAGGCTAACCATTCACCAAGGACTCATCAGAAGTCTCTGGCCTTCTTCTTAAGCCCCAATTACAACATGTGTGTTTTCAGATCAATGTAATTTACAGCTGCTACTTACATATTTTGAAGTTAGGCTTGCTGCACTTATATTAAAGAAAGTAGCATTTGATTCTGCAGCAACTGCTTTGGCCTAGGAGAGAGAGGGGAAAAAAAAAGGTACTTTTTAAAACATCACATACATTGAAGATACCTCTCTGCTTCTGTAGCTAGCACTCACGTCCTGACTGCCGATTTTGAAAACCCTTATTCCTTCAAAGGGAACATCTTGTAGGTGCTACAGAAAACTTCAGTATAGGCCACTTACAAATAAGAACGGGTAAGCAGATGAACGACTAGAGAAACTTCCAGACTTCCTTAGACTTCTCTAATCACATCATCTCCATAGCCAACTACAACTGGCTCACTGAACACAGGTTTTCAGCTCCTTCCACTGTATCCTGAGTAGACATCTGAAAGAGTTTTAACTAATTTAGGATGGTAATTTAGGGTAGCAGTTGGATCAAATCTCATTAAAAATTAGGGAGGTTTTTTTTTCCTTTATCTATTGAAAAACTGTTTCCAGAGGAAAGCTAGGAAAAACAAGCAGTTCATCCAGAATGCTCATACAGAGTACCCTCTTCTTTAGCAGCTTCACCACATTCAAGAAATTGTGATTCCCTGGTTACACAGTTTAATTTTAGTAATTATCAATTATGTTCCAGTATGTAAATCACAACAGACGAGCCCGAGTGAGCTGCTCAGCACTTCAGAGCTGATCCAGCTTCAGTATCAGCAAAGGGAGTGTGCAGCTGCAGCCACGCCATGTGATGCAGGATGATGTGCCCAGCTCAGCTGCATCAGGACACGCAATGCTCTCTGGCTGATGCACAGCCATTTCACTCCTGTTCCTCAAACCTAGCACATCAGGCTGAGAAAACAAGCAGCAGCCTGACAGTTCCACAGCACTCACACTCTTTGCACAGCAGTGTGGAAGCGAGACCACCTCCTTTTTTGTTATTGTGCTCCTTCCCCATTTAAAAAATGCACTTTCAGCATGTTTTAGTGGAGAGCAGAGCATTTGTGACTAATCACTGCTGTACACAAATGATTAACTATGTTACTTTTACTCTCTCTGAGAACAAAACTTGGATATGCTGCTTTAAGTTTTAAAATATTACTTGTGATATTGAAAAGAATTAAATAAAGAACAGTATAGCAATTCCCTCCCCTGTAAAATCCACAGTTAAGAACAATTTTGCATTTTTGTATTACACTGACACCATAACACATATTCAGGAAAAATATACAGTTTATTACTACTACACCCAAACTGGAAACCACACCTCCTGGTTACATTTTAAGCCTACCAACTGATGAATGAAGTAATTTTCTCACCAACATTGTCTTCCCATTTCCTGGTGGGCCAAACAGCAATAAACCACGTGCAGGAGCTCTAAGTCCTGTAAATAACTGAAAAGCACATTGTGAGTTACCTTCAAAGACTTAAAGAAAATGTTGATTCACCTTTGTAAGCAAATGGTTTAAGACTGAGGAATGGCTCAGTGGCAGTGGTAGCAATAGTAGCAGTGCTATAACAGTACAGGTTTAGAGAACTACATTCTATTACTAACTTGACCTAATGCACACCACTATTGTTTCCCACACAACAGTTAAATTATGATCATTCTGTGTATAGAGGCACTGTGAAAGGAGTATAAATGGCAAGTAACACATTCCACAAGACAGACCAGAGTAACAAGTTTAAAGCACCAATTGCATTTGCAATGGTGGGAATGCAGGTGTGTGGTTAGAGAGCGAAAGCAATTTTCCTACTAACTCCGTATGGAAGAACCCCTTCATCTTTCTCTTCTTTTTATTAAATAAAACTTAAGACAAGCTTTGACCAAAACTATTTAAAACATTACTTAACAACCACCTACCTTCTCTTAATGCTACTGACAATAATCTCCACCTTCTCACTTTGCATTGGATTCATCTGACCTACACTGTAAAAATCACACTCATATGTAGCATCACAGCAAGCAAATCTACAAATCTAATTGAATTCACAGCTTTTAGTTAGTCCTGTGGCCTGTTTTTCCCAACGCTTTGTCTTTACCACTTTCCTCAGGACTTTTGGAGTTCCTTTTTTGGCCTCACACTCACCCCTCCATTCCAGATTCCCATAATGGCAACCAAATTTCCTATTATATTATTATTTTATTCCAATAATAACCAACCAAAAGGAGTAGTAAGGAGTATCTTATATACATACACCATGACTAAATAGCATTGTCAGCAGCCAGTCCTTTCCATAATACCCATGATAACAAGTGGCTCCATTACCAGTGCAGTGTTTCCAAGATGACCAACCAACATGCATTATTCCCTACTATTTCATCACTCACAGCATTTTGCTTGTGCATGACTTTGCTTGATCACTAAAAATAGTTACCCAGCATGATCCTATTCACTAATACCTACCACCTACATTACAAATGTATTGCAGCGTTTTAAGCTGGATGACTACATTCCTCAGTTGTTTCTGCTTTCCATGCTGCACACCACCACATGCATCTCCCCAGTCCTTCTGTTTGGAATCATTCTGTGGGAGTTCCCAATTTTAAAGATAGTCCAGACCAAATCTGTGACTCTCCCTCACCTTGATTATCACCCACACAGTTCAGCTGCAACTGCCATTTATCACTGAGACACACTAAGCTCACACAGTTTTTATTAAGACACTAATCATACTAAATATGGTCTGAATTAATTGCTACTAGCATCTTACTGTTGAAATGATTGTAGTCATGTTGCTAGCTAGTGTTTTCTGTCTATTCACCTCAACTCTTGCTCTGCTACAAAAATACCATTAATTGTCTTGTTTAAATAAAAATCTGAGTTCAAAACTTCATTAAGGTTGAAAGTAAGGTAGTATTTCATTGACCAAATATTCCCCTATAGTTGCCACATCTACCATTTTCATTTACAAGGAATAAAAACAACCTCTTTTCTTCCAAGGAACATTTAAAAATTTGCAGGATTCTCTGTCCTTGTTATAGCTCTACCCACACCAAGGTCAGGCCCATTGCTAGCTACAGCAAAATGAAGACGACCTTATTCAAAATACCAACTGTTACCAGAAAGGAGTCATAACCAATCCATGCCTCACATCTCAAAGTCCTTCCCACCCTGCTGACTGTGTTAGTGCTAGTGAACAACAGTGTTATTGAACTCCAGTAGTATATAGACCAGACCTGAATCTAGGCAGTCACAGTAGCTGAGGTACCACCTATGATAAATAAAAGCCCAAATGACCAACTTCTACTCGACCAAGTAAAGAGGAAATCCACCCCGAAATGTTACACACCTCGGTGTACTGACTTGTTCACTACCACACTTCTTGCATCCTCTTCTGCTGCGAACAGACTATTCCGAATGTCTAACCAACATCCACACAGAGAACGTGACCACAATACTGATTTAGTATTTTTCAAATCAGATAATGTCATGACTTAGTTTACCTATACAAATCTCACCCGTTTCACTCTTCCAGTTATGGGCTTTGTCCTTTACATATCCACATAGGGTTGGACACACAGCTATAGCTATCTGGAATAGTCAGCCACAAATTTTCAAGATATTTTTATTTATATATATTTTTTAAGCTATTGATTCAGTCACTCTCCAACACTGAGTAACCAGAAGATGAGGAATTTCACGGCAGTATTTTAACACAAATTCTTCATTCTCCTTTTCCAAGATGACCATTACTACATGGCTACTGACAGCAATCATAACCAGTAAAGACAGGATTCAAGAACCATCAGTTCATGTGTCAAGCACAACACATTTCTTTGATTCTATGACAGAGATAAGAAAACCCAGTTGCTTACCTCAGGTCTAAGAGAAGGAAGGATAACAATTTCTTGCAAAGCTTGTTTAGCCAGTTCCTGCCCTGCGATATCATCAAATTTGACAGCTGGCCCACTAACAAAGAAATTGAATACTAATCAGTCTAACAATGAGATACTCTTTTTCAGCTGCAGCTGACTAATTTAATGCATTTGCCTATTTATACAGAATCCTTTTGAGGAAATCTACAAGTTATGTTGCTAGGCACTTAAAGATAAGCATTTCACATTTGAATTTTCATCCTTTTGCCAAAGTAACAACAACAACAAAAACTCACAAACAAAAAGTACTGATTTTCATTCCAAATGGACTGAAATTGTACTGAACACCAAAAAAAAAATGGTTTTCTGCATTGAAAAGTCTACTTACCTATCAACAATTTCATTCAGGATAAGATTAGCAAGATTACTGTCCACATTTCTAAATGTCTTCAAGTCTTTCTTTTTCCGAGGAGCAGTGGTAGGAGTAGAAGGCTTATTTGTTCTGCTGTTTTTAGGAGCAGCCTGGAGAAGGGGGAAGGAAAAAAAAAAATCAAACAAAAAAACAACTCGATACTTTTAAAGCATACTGTTAGCAATTACTTTTACATTTCATTATGCTCCAGTAAAACATACCAGATACTCTGATGTTGTATTTTGCTACAAATCATACTATCATATTCAGCCACAGTTAGAACATCTTTGGCTTCAGTGGAGAGGGGGTTTTTTGGTTTGATTTTGTTTTGTATATTATTCATTTGTTGGGTTTTTTTAAGATAATTAATTATATTTAACTACAGTATTTCCCCACAGCATACTCTATAAACAGAGCATCACAAACTGTTTCAGATTCTCAATACCAATAAGCAAAAATTTATACTGCTGTCGTACTTTAAGAGGTCACTCAAAAGCCATATATTGTAGCAACAATATTGCTTAACCACATTTATCTTCTGCCCATTCTGCTCTTTATTCTACTTTAGATAAAGATGGAAGGAAGAGAGATGGGACAAAAGAAACACAACATTTTTAGTTGTGGTTATTAGTATAGTTATTAGTATAAGACTCACTTTTGTATTTCAGTCACAATCTAACAATAAATCACTTTTCAATGTGATTGCAACACAACCTGCACATGCATGCTTTGGAAGAGGAGGAATGCGTGTGTGTGAAATTTGTAGTTCCTGGAGTAAGATCTTTTTTTCCTCCATTTTTTACATACTGGGAGTAACATTAATTTTTCTCCTAGATAAGCTTCCCTCAGTTTCCCATGCAATTTTCAAAACAAGTACCATCAATCATTTATTACTATGATCACAATTAAAATGCATTTGCCCATACAGCCACCCAATGCCTCCTGATTTCTAAAATCTGCTCTGCAGCCTAACTCAAGAGGCTTGGCCAAAAATGTAGGGGGTTAGGCTTTTTTTCCAAAAACTTTCTGCCACTACAATACTGCAATAAGGCAGTAAATCCAAAGTTTGTTCTGGAATTCACATTGACTTTCTGAGTGTATACTGCTATATTTATCCTTACCATACCTTATGGGTTGAAGCTGCAGGATTAGGTGCTGGTCTGGACACAGAAGTTGATATCCCACTGTAGCTAGGTGTTCTGTGGTGACCTGAAAGGCCTGTGGATCCAGTTTTTGCAACAGTTTTTGAACGAGGAAGGGAATTACTTGTGTGTGTTAAGGGATCCTTCTTTTTTGGAACCGCTCCACTTTCTATAAAGAAAACCAATGTCATGAGAACATTTTCAGCAGTCCTACTTTTGTTGCCTATTTCAACTTGAAGATAATATTGTTGGCACATTTAATACAGTATTACAGCAGAATAATACAAGCTTAAGAGGTTCAATACTTTTAAGGAGACAGTAACTGTAGTTTTCTCCTGACGTTAAATTTTTAATTTTTAGGAGCTCTCAAAACCAACACTAGTTAGCAACCTTAGAAAAGCTGGAGGTGGCCAAGTCCTGTAACAAGGGAAGAACACCACCTATTCCTTAAGACAGAAGACGAAAGAACACCAGCCAGAAGATTTTCCTTCACAAGAACTCCTGAAAATAATCATAATAATCCTCAAATTTTAAGCCATTAGGTCCAGAGCATTCATTCCTTAAGTGATGTGAGAAGGCTAGTTACTATATACACTAGCTAACACTATTTATCACCTTCCACACAGAAGCTTCAACAGGGCACTTTAATTTGGGAAAATTAAAAAATAGTTATACCTGTAAGCAACTACCAGGAGCTTTTTCCTTATAATTTTGTTCAATTTCAAGAATCTCGAGGTGTAAGTAAATTCTGGACTGACAGCTCTAAAGCAGCTTACCTTCCTACATTTAAAATTAAGTATTAAAATATTATATTATACCACTGAATTCAAACACTACCACATATTCCATTCACACTGAATCTACTTCATCTCCATGATGGCACAGGAAAGTCTCAAATCAGGTGACAGATAAAACTTAACATATTAGCTACAGACGATTAAACTACAAAAGGCCATTTTGGTCCAGAGTAAGCAAAATAGCACTTGATTTCTACATTCTCCATATGAGATACTAGATAAAATATGAATCCTTGGCAAAGAAATGGCAAGTGTAAAACATCAAAATAGAGATTAAGAGGTAAGAATGTTCTACAGTGAGTAGGCAGGTTGGTCAGGCTGGTTAATAATAGATCACAGCATCAGATCAGGGTTTTTTGTGGTGGGAATACAGTACTGCAAACTGTCTAGTACAGTATTATTGTCTGCAATGGAATCTATAAATACTGCCTTATTTTATATCCTTCAAAAAAAGGATTAAGGAGCCTTTTGATTAGATAAAAGAAATATGGTGTCAGAGCTAAGGAAGCTCAATATGAATTTCAGCTACAAGTTTCTTCACAAAGATTTGAGAAATCTAACTCAGTTTGACTTCTTACTCTTAAGCAACAGGTCAAACAGTTCTTAATTTTTAAGTAAGTTAATGTCTCTACAAATAATTTTAAATTTATAACACTGCAGTTCATTGAAAAATACTTTCAGTAGAAAGTCTCAGAAATTTTTATGTTGTGTTAAAAAAATTAAAATAATACTTTAGTGAAACAGTATCATGGAAGGATCAATTAATTCCTACCATGTTCTCAGCCTCTTTAAACATAAAAGTCTTGCATACTATCAAGATCAAACCTTTACACAGCCTACAGTTATCCATGTGTTGAACTACCTTGGCTAACAAGCTTTTAAAGCCTTTCTCCAGTCACAGATCTACCCATTTTAAGAGTTACAGAAACTCTACAGGGGTCATCATAAACAATGCAGATGTATCAACATGCAAAAAACAAGGGGACTTGAAGAATATGATTAACTACATTTACCTCTAAGATATTTCTTGTTAAAAAAAACCCAAACCCAAAACAAACAAAAACCAAGAAAACCCTGGCTACTCACTATATCACACACAGATCCAAAGCTGGTTAAATTTACTTAGCCATTCCTGCACAGGAATTTCCAAGTCAAAAACTCTTCAAAACGAGGCATACTTAGTAACTTTCAAGTTCAAAGAGCAGTATATGAATCTATTAAAAAACTTAGCTACTCAACACTTCGACTAGTCCAATTTAATCAAAAGGTGGCACTCAGTTTGGCTGGTTCTTTTTTTTCCTTCAGCCTCATTCACACAGGTGGCTTAAAGTCAAAACGGGAAGGCTTCAAAAAGCTGAAGTAGTTTTCCTCCATCTCCTTCAACCTAACATGTGGCTTAACTATCACACTTTGCCAGAACCACCCCCATCTGTTGAGAACAATACACACACATTGCAATTTTGAGTATCACAAAAGGAGTATTTCAGGAAGCTGGAAACACAGGGTTGGGGAGGAAAAAGAAAAAGGTTTAAATAAAATTACTCTAGCTGTACCTCCAGGAATCAAGATCACTGAGCTTACACATACATACGTTCTGTGGCCAGTCCTGATGGGTAGCACAGAAAGAAGCACTGACGAACTACTCTTGAATATACTTGTTCAGTGTCAACTCCAGAAGGAAACTTCACTTTATATACAAGTTTTCATTGGAGAAGCAAATAAAAATATGATCTAACTATTGATAATTACAGTATGTCTGAAGTTTACCTATTTCTAAATGGTGAAGTGTTTAAGAGCACATGCATGCCTCTTGCCAGACTGACAGCTCCTATTATTTCATTATGTAAAATATGTGTTTTGCTGTAAAAAATGCAAACCCCCCCCAAACACATTTCTTATCCATTGTAATTGTTATCTGCTGAAAGACAGAAAATATACTGCAAATGGCCTTTAAAAACCTTTGTAATATCTACAGCAGCCTTTTGCCAAATGTTTCACTGTTTCACATAAAACAGTATGGAAGTACCTAAAATATGTTCCAATCACAAAGACAGACCACGGTATTTTTTCAAGTGTACTTGAAAGACTGAAAAATCCAATCATTTACTTCATACATACTTTTAGGATAGTAATAGTGGCTTGATAATTTTGATTTTACTCTCTAATACTTGACTGGACAGAATAATTTACTTCAAAGCTCAAGCTAACGCTACTGGATCACAGAATCACAGAAT
>VZRW01001091.1:84511-100765 GCA_013398125.1 Aegotheles bennettii | reverse complement strand
CTTTCTGTGCTCTGGCAATTCTCCACTGCTTTTCTTACAGGACAGGGCTCTATGCAGCTTCTTTTTCAGCAACTATGACACACAAGACTTCAGGATGAATTGGTATGATCACACAGTCACCCTTTCCTCAGAGGATGCATGGCCAAGGCCAACACTCTGTAACTTTCAAGGCAGGCAGAGGAGAGATTTTGCCTAGGCTGTGGGGATATCAGATCTTTTTTCCCATGCCTGCTCTTCAGTCCTTGAGCTTTTTCTGGACAAGCAGGCACTGATGAGGGTAGAATGGTAACGTTCAGGCTTTCCACTCAGAGTACCATTTCCTCCTCTGTGGGCACAGAAGAAGTAGCTGTCTGATCATTACAACCAGGCGATGCAAGCCTGACACATGCACATTTTTGCTGGTGAGAGTTATATGGAGTTTCCCCTTGATGCAGTTGCTGAAATTCTCAGTGAGTTTGCCAACGATACCAAGCTACATGGTGCAGTCGACACACTGGAGGGAAGGGATGCCATCCAAAGGGACCTTGACAGGCTTGAGAGTTGGGCCCATGCAAACTGCATGAAGATCAACAAGGTCAAGTGCAAGATACTGCACCTGGGTCAGGGCAATCCCAAACACAAATGCAGGCTGGATGAAGAATGGATTGAGAACAGTCCCGAGGAGAAGGACTTGGGCGTGTTGCTTGATGAGAAGATCAACATGAGCCGTCTGTGTGCGCTTGTAGCTGAAAAAGCCAACTGCATCAAAAGAAGCGTGGCCAGCAGGTTGAGGGAGATGATTCTCCCCTTCAATTCCACTCTTGTGAGACCCCACCTGGAGTACTGTGTCCAGTTCTAGAGTCCCCAAGAAGGACATGGAGCTCTTGGAGCGAGTCCAGAGGAGGGCCACAAAGATGATCAGGTGGCTGGAGCNTCTCCTGTGAAGACAGGCTGAGACAGTTGGGGTCGTTCAACCTGGAGAAGAGAAGGTTCCAGGCAGACCACATAGCAGTTTTCCAGTATACAAAGGGGCCTGGAAGGCCAGGTTGGATGGGGCTTTGAGCAACCTGGTCTGGGGAGAGGTGTCCCTGCCCATGGCAGGAGGGTTGGAACTAGATGGTCTTTAAGGTCCCTTCTAATCCAGACCATTTTATGATTCTATGATTCTACAAAAACACTGTAGAAGTGGGCACAGCTGAAAATATTAGCAGGCAAAATCAAGGCGTAAATTTTCTGAGGGGGCTTTGGTAAACTAAAAGTGCTGCCTTGGTACTTTGCCTCCAAGCCCCCAAATCCCAACTTCTTTGACTAACATTTGTCTGATGCAATCCTAGAATTTCTCAACTGTAACACAGTCCTTACTAGTTTTATAGTTTGGGAAAGAATGTTGAGGACATTTTCAACCTTTTAAAGAAGAAATTCAGCCCAGTTCCATATTTTTTTTTGCTATACACTTGGACAATATAGCTGTGTGCTTTCAATACAATTCTCACTGAAGAAACCACTCTTTCAAAAAAGTGACAGCTGGAAATTTGCCTCGCAGGACTTAAACTTGTCCCCACATAAGCAGCATGTTCCCCCCCGGTTATTAATGCTGGAACCATGATGATCAAATGAATGTTCAGTCTAGGCAGTGCACTGAGAGAGCCTAAACTTTTTTTCTAAGTATTAGAACAGATTTGAGTATTTATTTAAACAGTCACCATTTGAAGGTGGAATCAAGTACTGCAAGCTTTTGAAACTTCATTCTGATAATAATGGCAAAGCCTGTAATAGACACTGAAAAATCCCATGACAAGCCCATCTGTTTCCGAGAGCAATATTAGTAGGAGCTCAAAATATCTCATTGCTTTGTCTCTCTGTGACCATGTGCATTGTAATGCATAGATAATAATGCTTCCAGAGGGGATACAGTCAGGGATGGGACTTCATATATCGGAAGTTCACAGCTCACAGAGAATCAAAATTCTGGTTATATTGGAGCTGTAGAAAAGTAGATAGTCTTCCTTTCCTCAGAAATGAAATATGAGGGTGATGATAAAATTAGTGCAAACTACTATGTGTCAGACATGTGTTAGTGTTAGATGTCTCATGTTAGATGTTTATAGGGTGATGTAGTTGCTTGTTGATAAGGCAGTAAGTCAATCCTGCAAGCCTGATGTTTTCAAGCTGCAGAAAATTCTCTAGTTTATTATCCCTTATGCAACACCCCAAGGATACAAGATGCTGTAATATAGACAATATTTTTTATGATAAAATTTAGCAATGGTTGAGCCTCTGCTATCTAAAAATCATGGCACATCACTCTGAGCAATATTTTCTGTGTGTCCTTGGTACTCCTTTTGGATAAATGACTTCCTCTGTTTTCTCTCATCCTTTACTTTAGTTGTAGACGCTAGGTTTTGAATGGTCTCTTTATTTTGAGTTTGTACTTGACACCATACTTCTAGGAGCCACAATAATGCTAAAAATATTACTAATAATGATGATGAAAATCCTCCAAAGGAGTTCCTTTTACTGCAGAGACTCCACACAAGCTTGTCATCCTCACCAGAAAAATGGCCAAGCAACAGACTTTCAGACACCATGTAGATCTTTGTGTTGGCCTCACAATGGCAGGAGCTGTCCTGTTTTTCTGCCAAGAGAGAACATTACTTTTCCACAGGAATTCCCTTGCAGTTCCCTGGCCACATCAGCTCACAGTCTGTGTACTGTGAGTCACAGCATGGCTGGGCAACTTCCCCATGGCTTTGGGGTTGAGAATGAAATGCTTTCCTCTGTCCAGACAGCTGCCAGTGCTGGACTTGGTCCCAGGTCCTTCAGACCTTGGTGCAGTTGCACTTGCTGGTTGTTTATAATTGTGTACCTGAGAAAACTGACTGCTGTCCCTCATAAATTGCTTGTGCTTTGGATAAAGAGAGGGAATTTAATATAATTTGACTGTTGTCAGTTGAGTGGGATTCATGTCACCTAACTATAGCTGAGCTAGTGACCTGCTAACTCCTCCTTCAGCATCAATGGAAAGAAAGAGGCAGTTTGGAGGCACAGTTTATCCAACAGACTTTAGAATGAGATTAACCTGCATCCAACAGACCTATTTTTCTTCATTAACTATAACAGAGTCTGAGATAATTAGTTCATATCCAGTCAGGTGAATGGCCGATAGGATCAGATTATTTTTTTTCTTGTAATGATCATGCGGTGGCAGGGAGCTATAGATACTCTATCTCTGCAGGATGAGCCCATAACTATAATCAGCTCATACACAGTTGTAAAAAAACCTTGGGGAATGCATCACGGAAGAAAAGGATGTTATTTTCAGGTGTAGCAGACATAGCAGCAAAGTTCCTTGGTATTTTCATGTGGTGATGAATCATCTACCTAGTATTTAAACTAGTTTGAATTTAGCTCTGAGAGTAGCCTTCAGGCAGCACTGGAATGGGGGGAGTTCAGCTCCCGGTTGTGTCAAGTCTTTGTCTTCTACATGACTTCTCTTGAACTGAATGCAATTGCTACTGCTGCATTAAGCACACAAGATTCACATAAAGATTCAAAATGTCCTCACACGCTGCCAGTAGTCTTTGATGATGTCCAAGTGCCCTTACTTGGAGATTAAACTTCCCCTCCAGATTAGTTATTTTTGAAATATTTAGTCTGAATTCAGTTTAAACTTGTTCAGCCATGTTTGTGATACAATGACATTAGGAGAATCCTGAGTCTGTGTTATGTAGCTACAATCTGCCTTCCCTGGCAAGATAAAGCTGTTACCTTCTTTTTATTGCTTAACTGCTGAGATGATGGATCATAAAACAGTGCAAGGTTATTGAGAGGTTCCTTAATCATTTGTCCTGGCCCCAGACACAGTGATAAAGTTGAAGATTTCCATTGGTATTTATGCAGCACTTGCCACAACAGTATCTGTGACCCTAACTCAGAAAAACATTCCTTTGAGAAGAGCTCTTACACATTTTTAGCTTTAAGTAGAGGTTCAGGTCCCACTGTGGATAAGGACTGCAAGGCTGGGGCTTAAGGAAAATAGTCATCTGTGTAAGCTTTTGGGATGCATTTCCTGCATCTGTGGATATGCTTGAGCACAAAGTGAAATGCAAGCAAGACTTTCCTCAGACTGAGCAAAATATGGATTTTGATCAACCTTTATTTTTGTCTTCTCATGCACACAAAATATTATTCACCATGAATCTGTTTTCTTAAATAAAAATACTGAAAAGAATTAATTTGAGTCCTTGGTAAGTGTTTGTTAGGGCTTTAGTGAGTGGGTCTTTCTCTTATTATCATATTCTACCCATCTTTCCTCTGTTGTTCGAAATACCTCCAGGAGATCCTGAAACATAGCATTAACACAAAGACCATCTGTGCCAGACTGAAAAGAGTGGCACTGGCAAAATAAGGGTTCTGCAAATGTGGGTTCTGCTGACTCACTCAGGCATCAGTTTGAAAAGGGTAGGGTATTTTTTGTCAGGCAAGAAACCTAGGAGCTTGTCAATATGAATTCTCAAGAAGGGGCCCAGTTTGAACAGTTCAGACTATGTGTGGGATTGTGCATCTGTATGACATGATGCATAAGCCAAACATTTGACTAGCTTAAATCAACAGTGTAATAAACTCAGTGTCTGATTTAAGCCAGTGTCCAAGGTAGGAAAGTCCACTGAATGTACCATTGCTTTTTCTCTTTTTCCTTTCCAATGCTAACTACTTTTAGGGTTTTTCTGACATCTGAAATTGCTAAGAAGAAGATAGATAGCCCATTATGGTTTCTTTTGGAAGGATAAAAGTTGTAATTATCCAAAAATCACAATGCTAACCCACGTTATCATTTCCCGATGTCTGACAATGATGTTGCTCATAGACCAAATAGAGGAAAACAGATATCCCTCTTTGAGTTGAAGAATAGTTTTGAAACATATGAGAGGTCAGTGTTACGAAAAACATACAACTTCATTTAAATATGAATCTGATTTTTATCTCTGAATATGGGATCCATTCTTTGATAAGATACTTAGAAAAATTATATTAAGAGCAGCAATAAGATGAAGAGATAAGAATGAACTACTTAAACCTACTACTTTGATATTTGTTATTGATGAGTTCTGTGCAAAGATTTCTTCTAGGCAATAGCATTATGTATTTGGTTGACTCCAGGGTGTACTGAAAATGGGTACTGAAAATTTAGGACACTTAAAGCTTTCCAGTGATATGGCTCCACAAGTAATTTTTTCATTTTGGGAGTGTGTAAAGGACATTGCCCTGGCCCTTTGATATTTGCTCCTTCTCTATTTTCTTTCTCTCTAAAGCCTTAATGTATATTTTAAGCTTTCTGAGGCCACAGATCATCATTTTGCTACCTACTTGAACCATGACAAGTGTAGTGAATTCCCGTGCTACATCTAGGTTGCAGCCATTACAACCAGCAACTACCACTCATCCCAGCTGACTACTACAATCTGGGCCAGCCTAAAAGAAGTGGAGTAGGGGCATTGCAGGGAGAAAAATGGATGTTCTTTTGTACCAGGAGGCTGAACAGCTCAGCCTGAAGAAGGTCTCATTAGACTCCCACCTGGCAGAATACGGGGAAAGGAGAAAAAATAAACATAAAAGCACAGAGGGATCCAAGCTGTACAAGGTGATGAGAGTAGAGTGAAGAAGGGGAGGGGAACCTGGAAGGAGGAAGGACTGTGGTTACCAAAGAATATCTGAAAAGCGGGAAATAGCACATGCAGATGACTACAGTTAGGAGAAACAGACAGATGGTGGCTCTGTTCCTCTTGCTTTTTGTGAGGAGCTGGATCTCTCAGAAATGTCAGTGGAGGTTTGACCTCTCTGTATGTTCCCTTTCCCCTCCCACATTGTGTCTAAGTGGGGAGCTCCTCTCCTGTTCAAATGATTTTAACTGCTGTCCACTAGATATCACTGTGAGAAGGGATAAAGCCCTTGCTCATCACATGAGGGATAGATTTGGGATGCTGTTGAGCCTAACACCTTCCTCCAATTCCACATTTTGAAACATTTATTCATCTTTCTATGCAAACTGGACTGTTCTAAGTGGGACTTTTCAGTCAGCCAGAGAATGTTTGCCTATATCTAAAAGGGGCTTGAATTTAAACCACAGTACATGAAAGAAGTCTCTGCATCTGCACGGGGCTAGCAGCCCTATGGCACGTCATCTGTGGTATTATTTTAGACCGTAAGAGGTTCTGTGTTCTTATTTAATGCTGTCATTTTCAAACAAGGATGACCAGAAATGAATGCTTCAGGAAGATTTTGTGACCATGCACTATTGAGTGCTGCTGTGCCACTTCAAGAGAGCCCAACTGAAGCCATTCAGTCTGCAGTGTTCGAGGCCACAGAGCTGTGCCCTCCTGGTGGGGCTGATGCATCTTCCACATTCTTTTCATTTTTTTAAGGTTTTAGTTTTGAACACTTTTAAGTTGTGGATAACTACCTCTATGGTCAAAGTGTAAAAGGATGAGAGACATCCTTCTAGATGATGAACACTCTGTTTGTGCTCTAGCAAGTGTTTAAAAGAACAGGTGAGAGCATTGTACTAGTCTCAAAGGAGTCAAAACAAACACATGAAGTGGTATTTACTGTTTGTGTTTTGGCACTTAGGTAGATTGGAACTTCTCTTCAGACATTTTAAACCCCAGATAGCTGCGGTGGGATTTGTTTGACCAGAGATCCACCACACAAATACCTCATGTAATCTGTGATCCTGGGCTTGCTGGGCGGTCAGCAGGAAGACTTTCAAGGGGATTTCAAATGAAATATGCTCTAAAAGTTTCTATATTTCTCTGTCTTGGCTTATAGAGGGACCTGAGAATGACTAACTCACAGGCAAAATACATGTCCACACTCTAAAAACCTACAACTGTCTAGCATTCAACCCCCTCGTAAAATATAGCAGTGCCTTCTGCTCACCGTCTTCCCTCATGTCAGCAGTGCTCAGAAGGAGAGTCTGCACAACACTGCTATTGTTACAGGAAAGGGCATCAGGAAATTATTCATTGGATAGGGATTCCTGGGAAGAAGTTATAAAATCAGCTGTAAAATCTGTTCCCTCCAGGAAGAAGAAGGAAGACAATTATTCTGGCTATGTGCCTGCAGGCAACTGGTGATCCCATCAAACTGCAGAGCTTGGATAGGTGTTAGGAAACAGAGAGAAAGTAGAGGCAACAGATTCATTTCAGGGTTGGATAGCCCAGGCAACACTGAGCACGGCTGGAGTTGACAGAAGCAGCAGCTCAGTTCCAAGGGCTCTGTGTGAGTTTTGGATTATCATGGTTTAGTTAATTAGGATACATTTCTGATGACTGACTGCATAGGGAATTCTGTAATGAGCACTGCTCCTTCCATTTCCTTTAACCATAGTCCTCCAGTTTCTGATATATGAAAAACAGCAAAAGAAGGAACAACCTGCATGCATAGGCAGGCTTTGTCAACACCACTATGATGCATCAATATTAGAAGTACATTGTTGTACTAACCACATTTCTAGTCCTATTGGAGATGCTGTATTTGGGTATAAAAATTACTTCTCCTATTTGTTCCTTTTTCTATACAATACTAATTGTGAAGGCATAAAGTAAGTTAATTCCAGTGTATTCAGGCTACAATTAGGAACTTGAATAGCTTTAAAAATACAAGAATCCTTAAAGCAGTACAAATTCTTGCTTTAGATAAGCCCAGAGATCTTTTCTTACCATAAAGAGACATGTATACTTTTTCTGTTCTCTTTGATCTTGGGCTCAAAACTTATTTTGCTCATATAATAATAATTAATAAAACTTCTTGATTTTTAAGTAAAAGAAATGGAAAGGCTAGTCCCAATCTACTGATCCTTACAAGAAGTGCAGAGATATGTCTTCTAATTTACAGAATACTGTCATGTCATTTTACAGGTTCACTATAATTTCATTCTAATGTAGAAGTTTTGAATGTTGATTCAGCTAGAACATCTTTTTACTGTAAAGAGAGAGAAAAAAGGTCTTGTTAATGGTTATTAATAGAGTTCAATTTTAATATCTTTGGTCCAATTACTACATCAGCATTGGTCCTATACTCATGTTTTGTAGAGTCAAGGAGACAGTTTGTGAATGGGAGTGAATATAAGCTGCAGTTCTTTGAGCAAATGTCTCTCGACACATTGACCTCAAGCTAAATTTCAGCTTTCTCTAGATCAGCAAAATTCTGGGTAGCCAGTTTGCAAAACTATCTTGAAATTCAGTTACTGCTGCTAAGTATTCACATTCCTTCTGTCCTATTTGTCCACAAGTATTGAGATGGGCTTTCCAGTTTTCACCACATATGAAATGTATGAGAAATCATTCACCTATGAAAACCAGCCATTTCTATAATGAAACATTAGAGCACAATATAATGTTCTGTATGGGCATAAAAGAAGAGCAAATAACTTATTCCAAGTTAACTACACAGGGGATTTTATGTCAGTGGAAGGTAATTACCCAAAAGAGAACTTGGCCCGTAAGTACAGGCTAACATCTGTATCATTGCAAAATAAATGCCACAGATGTTTTAATAACAAATAGCAGATGCAGTCAGTGACTGGGTTTCAGATCTCATCTAAAAATGTTCCTCTTATAGGTGACCTTTTACCCCATCCTTTCCCCAGTCCTATACAGAGCACTCGCTTGCTACTGGTTCAGACTGCAGGCTGCTGCACACCTCATTGCCAGCTTCCTATATATCTTTATATGACTGGCATGTAATTTATGAGAGCTGGCAGTGCAGCCCTTTATTTGCAAGTCAAAAAGTGCAATCAACTGCATGACCAGAGAGGACAACTGAGAGCACCAGCCCAGCGCAACACAGCCATTTACAAAGATAACCTTTTACTTGGGTTGGAGGCAACAGTTTTTGGCAGATCTAGTGAGTGGAAATAAATACTAAATGCCTTGATAAAGGCACAAACACAGATGTTGGAAAGCAGCAGCCAATGAAACTAGTATTGTTATAGGGTGCTGTGCAATATTAACTTTCTGTTAAACAGGTATGTTTTAATGAATAATAACTTTAAACTGATAGAGTAGGACTTTGTAGGGTGGGAGGAGAGAATGGTCATGTACACCATGCAGGTGGAAAATGCAATGACTGTGCTAACACTGCCGTGGCTAAAGCTGAGGCTGGATTGAGGCCACTTTGGCTGACTTTGCATAATCCAAATGCTAGTTGGGATGGGAAATGGCAGACTCATCCTGCACTTTGCAGCACATGGAACGTTGCGTATGGCTGCCGTGTGGATGTGCCCTCATACTTAGGGCAGCTTCCTGCTGCATCATCTGCCCCTGCAGTGATGCCCTGTGGTTGGCACCAGGGGTTTTGGCATGTGAGGTGGCTTGTTGCAAAGGCACGTGGGTTGTGTTCGCCAGCTGAACTCATTCAGGTTGTCTATAGGGGTGACCCCACATTCATGCAGGCACAGCTGGCCAGTTTGGGCACAGCAGCAATGTGATCAGCGTCTGCCAGGTTCCCTGGTGAGCTGGGATATGGGTAGTACAGCCTGCATTTGTCAAATAGCTGTAGTGGCTGTGATGGAAAGGGTGAGGAAGAGGGTATCTCCCCTTCCCAATTTATCTGAGCACAAATCATGCAGGTGGATCTGGCACTGGGCACTTTCAAAGCCCGAGACATCTCCATGTGCTCCCGTTTTCCCAGGTATTTTCAGCTGTCCTGAGTAATGTGCTGCCTTTTTGTGCAAGTGCTCCCTGTGACACACTGGGGACAAGCTGTAAAGGTACTGGCTTTCTGACTCTCCCTTCCCTTCCAGAGGACATCTCTGTCAGCATTGGAGCGGTCAGAACAGCAGATCAGGAGAGCATCCAGCCTGGAAGAGCTGCTTCGCATCACTCACTCTGAGGACTGGAAGCTGTGGAAATGCAGGCTAAAACTCAAAAGTCTGGCCAATTTAGACTCCCGCTCTGCATCACATCGCTCTACTAGATTTGCTGCTACTTTCTATGATATCGATACACTGAAAGGTAGGTGCAGCTTTGCAGCTGAATGATCTCAGCTTCAGGACCACCAAATCTTAATCAGTAAAGGGTTAAGTACCAGGGATTTCCTAGAAAACACCCATACTGGAAACAAAAGGGCATGCATGGAAAATTACTTTGTATGAAAAAATGTCAGGCAATAGTCTGAGTCTGCCTCCCTGTTGTATGGCCAAATCAGGCTTATTGTTCTCTGTGTACTCTCCAAAGGGAGAATGTATTATGTGTGTATTTGACAGTTCACAGAAAGGAGGGGAAGTCGACGTTGCAAAGAACAGGTTGGAATGACTGGCTGAGGGGCTGGCCAGCAGCATTGGGCTACATCTCAGAATTTGTTTGCAGGCAGAAACACATGAGCTTTCCTGCAGACATAGAAATCACTTTTTTTATTAAGTGTGCTCTGATATAGGGCACTGCATCAGCATCAGTGTCGGGGTGGGAAAAGCAGAGGAAGGAGGTATTGCCCTAATCCAAATCTATTTGAGGAACTCTCTCTGGAGAGAAGTAGTAGATCTTGAAAGAACCAACCAACACCTGAATGCAGCAAATCACAATTGATTCAGTCACCTGGAGCAAAAGGAAATACTATTCCTTGTAGATGAGAGACCTGAGACGCATTATATGTTCAGTGACGTAAAATAAAGGAACAGTTACTATACTTTCGTCTAGCAAATGGATATCCTACAGCAAAACTGCACTGTAGCCTAACAAAGGACAGACTGAGCTACTCCTTTTTGTTCAGTCTGCACCCTGAAGTGATATGATCATATCACTTTCCTTTTGGGAAATCAGATATTGTTGATCCTGTTCCGATACTGCTTTTACAATAACCACAGCCACATTTGCACACCATTACTTAGATAAATTATGGTTGAACAAAGGCCTTCATTTGCTTCTCTGAGCCACAGCACAGAAATGCAGACATGAGTGCTGGTCTGAGAAGGGTTTTCATATGACAGGGATGGTTTCAAGTTTCTCATAGAAATTTTGGACAGAAAAAAATAATCCAATATACACTGGAAGCACAATTAAGAGGGCTTTAATTAATGATACACATTCTGTTTGCTCACCTTTACAAGTCTAAGACTCCATAGAGCTGTTATTAAAAGTAGTATCCAGTGTCAAATGCTGAAATTCCATATTCATTAATGATCACATAGTGATTACCAGCATTTCTGAAAAATTAAGATACTCCTTTTGCCAGTAAAGTGAGATGACAGAGGATGTCGTCAAGTGTGACTGAGGCAGTGCATATTGCAACAGGCTTTTTTCAATGGCAAATAATGTAACTGTTCAGATAATAAAGTCAGATGACTATAGTCATACAGATATAGTTTTCTTATAATTGTTTGGAACAGCTGTTAGGTCATTTTCTTTAAAAGTCTAACACTAGACATGGAGATGTCAGCTTTCTCAAAGTCAAACCACTGAAATTTAAGTTCAGAAAAGCCTATTGGGTCATCTTCTCCATTCTTCCATCCAAAGTGGAAATATCCCAGGACAAAAACTACTTTTCTTCTAATATCTTAATATGTTCAAGGTATGAAAGTTCCTCTTAAAAAACCCAAGCCTATAAATATGTGTTTCTTTCCCACACCCTTTCCAGTCATTAAGCATTGATCTTTTTGCCAAGGGCATCTGTTTTCTTTTATTAAAGTGTTTTGATGAGAAGGCTAAGTCAAGGCTCCGCATTGTCTCAGTGCTAGACCATCTCCCACAGCACCCCAAACTCCAGCAGAGTGAATTCAGGACTTTATTTCTCCTTCTAGAGCTTTAAAAATGAATTCACTGAAAGCTCATATCACCCTGTGTAACCACAGCCTCCCTGAAGCAGCTCAGCTCACCTAGGACTGCAGTAACTTTCAAGCTGGAGTTTGTATCGAAGCCAAATTTCTCAACAGATGGCCTGTGCTTGCTCATGGAAAAGATCAGGGTGACTATGGCGCTTCTGAACAAAATGTGACACCCACTTCTTTGACCACCCCTTCCTATAACAGCCCTTCTGCTAAAGAAGTGGTTAATAAAGTGAGGATGTCTGCAGTTGGAAAGGTCATCACCGCTTATACTCATTGATGTGACATCTAAAGTGATTACATTCACATACCTTAATGAGTTTGGCAAACACTTTATTTTCTATTTTAAGTCCTGGGATTGGATTGCCATTTTGATAGACTAACATTGCTCTAGAAAATAATATTGATTTTAGTGATTCTTCTCTTAATTTATGTTTTAAAATAAGAACCCCGGCCCCAAGCTCTTACTTCTTGTATTTTTTGCATGACTAGAAAGTGGAGTGAATCAACCCCAGGGAAGGAACAAACAAACTGATTTAAATCTATGCAGTCAGTTAAAAAAAAATAAAAAAATAAAAGGAAAGTCAGTTAGGGAAGAGAGAAATAAATGCTCATCTGAAGACAAAGTATAGCATCTAGATTAAAAGTATTCCAGAATTTGATTTTTTTTTATTTCAGAACTTCCTTGTAAATGTATACACTGCTTGCACAATCATTGGAAGGTGAAGAGAGTTTGAACAATTTTCTTAACAGTATAGAAGTTGCTTTTTGATCTTTCAGAAGCCTGCTGGAGGGGGGCAGACAGGAAAAATGTTTTTCCTAATTTTAAGAAGGACTTAAAGCATAAGTATTGATGACTCTCGAGTAATTCCATAACTTGAATCAGGTAAGCAAAAGCCAAAAAAAGCAGGGTCACCTTTTAACAAGACTCGAGATAATATTATGTAAATGTCACTTTCTCCCTCTGGTTCATAGCTGATGCATTATTCCTGCTTGCAGTCAGAATTTGACATAACAGTCTAAAATAAATTACTAGTCAATAACAATTCAGTATCTGAAAAATGTCAGTGTTTTGAATAGATAAATCATGCTCGAATTCATATTTCTGTTATTCAAACTCAAACCCCCTGAGGGTAGTGAGGTGTGAGAGTGTTTGTCTTGGATTTCATTAGACATTTTGGAAACGGTGCTCACTGGCTGACATCCAGTGGGAGTATTAATACCCTCTGACTAGAATCTGTTAATCATTAATGCGCTTTTGCCGTCAGGCCCAGGCTCTACTGAGTCCGCGGTGGGGTACATGTGAAGAGAGGATGAAATGGCAGTAAGGAGGTCTACTGTGGAGAGAGGAGAACAGGGTGTGGGCCAGCTTTGTCGGACAGAGGCCATGGAGCTGCTTCTCATCTAGGAGAAATCGATGCAGCTCTAATTAACCCACTGAAATTAATGGAGACTTTGGTCATCCGCGTTGAAAGCTAAAGGCATATAAATGCAATGACCTCTCTGCCAGTGCAGCTGGTGTAAGTTACTGGGATAATTTTGCAGTCAGACTCTCTCTGGTCCTTAGATTGATCCAAGTAAGTGCAAATCAATCCAAGTAAGTGCAAATGGCCTGCCAGCACTTCATTTTTATTTACATAATGCTTCTGCCTCACTAATCAGAGGTTTAACTTGGCCATAATTGCTCATAAAAATGGTGCTTTTTCCAGTCATAGATGAGGAATGGCAAAAGACTCAATGTGTGCCAAGGGAAACCTGTGTGGAAGTTGCCAAGGAGCTGGGTACAACAACCAACAAATTCTTCAAGCCTCCCTGTGTGAACGTGTTCAGATGTGGAGGCTGCTGCAATGAGGAGAGTCTGAGCTGCATGAATACAAGCACAACTTATGTGTCAAAAACGGTGAGTTTATTCATCTGCCTTCTTTTTATCCTGGCTCTCCAAGAAGGCAGGGGAAAGAGGATGTTTGGTTTCTGAGATCCTGTTATGAAAGATCTGTCTGCACTATCATAACAAACAGAAGAATTAATTTTTTATCCATGCCGAGTGAATGCAGGCATGTGCAATAACATTTTACACTCATGTTGCATTATTAAAAATGGCTATATATGCATAGAGATGGAAAATCAGGCCATTGGAAAGTGACTACAGGCTCATGTGATGTTAAGGAGTTTAATCTTTCATTAACATATTGTTACTTGGATCTGAGACCTCCTGAGAGTATTGGCTCAGGGGAATCCTCTGCTCCAAAGGTTTAAGAGAGAAATTTTTGGTGTGAGATTAGGAGTCCGAGAACTGCATTTTCAAAGTTGCCGTCAGTGCCAAAAAGGCAGGCTAATAATTTTGGATGTGCAGTTTTATGAGCCTAAAAAGGAGACATTTTCAACAGGAGAGGACAGATGCTTTCAATTTGAATGCCTCGGAATCTGAAAATCCCAAATCACATTCCACTTTGGAAAAGAAAGGCTTAAACCAGTGGCCAATTGCTGCTTAGGTACAACAGGCAACCTGAGTTTTAATGACCAGCGTCAAAATGTGAGCATCAGGAGAGTATCCAAAGAGCTTCTTTCTATAGACTCCCTCTAGCGTCTAGGTACAGAGATACCTTGCTCCAGTGGGTGAGTGAGCAGAACTACAACTTTAGTACTTTCAATCAGTTGTACAGATGAAACCATCTGTATTCATATCTACAGAAGGAGCACAGGAGACTTGTCCTCCTTGATTAATATTCACCTTGTGCATCCTTACTTATAGTTGATAAAACATTTTGACTTGGAATAATGCATCAAATTCTGGTTATGAAAAAGGCTTTTCTTTAAATCAGAACAAAGATTGAGAGCAGTTGTTTTAAAAAGAAAATTGAAATCCTCATGGGTATCAAGTCTGATTCACTGCTGTATTTGTTTCAGGTTTGTTGGAATGTAACTCCACTGTGTCTGGTTGTACTGGAATATAGCTAGAGTAAAATAAATCAGGACTGTCCTTGCGTCAATGTTCATTAATTGCTTTCATTCCACACCAGAAGGAGAAAGCTATTATGAGCTGTTGGCCACACACAAAAGACATCTGATCAGCTCAGGGAGCTAGGTCAGGCTAAAAAGTATTTATTTATTTATGTGTTTTTGGAGCAGCAGGTCATAAGTTTGTTAAAAAACTGCAGTTTTGCAGAGTGTAGCATTCCTTTAGCATCCTTCAAAATAAAGATTCCCTCAAAAGCCGCCAGCTAAATTCCACTCATATACACCACCTTCAGTCCAGATATTACACATCTAAAACAAATGGAATTACTTCGCATTAGTTAGAGCATTTTTTTCCTTGGTATAAAATATCCACTGAAGGATATTCATGCCACCTAAAGCTAGATATTGCAACACCTAAATTTAAATGTCTAAGCAGTTAGGCTTAGGAATACTTATCAGCCCCTGCATGTGGATGCAATATTAAGCTAAAACATGCTGGCAAGCAAAGACGTACCCTGTGCTTTGGTTTCCATGAGAAGGAAGCTGGCTTGCAGCAGGGAGGGGCAGAGGGGAGAAGATTGAGGGGTTGTGGATCACGTCAACAGCTTCTACATGTAGCTGCACAAGGGATGCAAGTCCCTCTCCAGCTTTCCTGTAGCCCCTTCAGGTACTGGAAGGCTGCTCTAAGGTCTCCCCAGAGCTTTGTCTTCTCCAGGCTGAACAACACCAACTCTCTCAGCCCCTCTTCACAGGAGAGCTGCTCCAGCCCTCTGATCGTCTTCATAGCCCTCTTCTGGAGTATCGCCAACAGCTCTATTTCCTTCTTATGTTGGAGACCCCAAAACTAGACACAGTACTCCAGGGGGGGTCTCACAAGAGTGGAGTAGAGGGGGAGAATCACGTCCCTCAACCTACTGGCCACACTTCTTTTGATGCAGTCCAAGATACCATTGGCTTTCTGGGCTGCAAGCGCACATTGCCGGCTCATGCTGTTCATCTCATCAACCAACACCCCCAAGTCCTTCTCCTCAAGGCTGTTCCCAATCCATTCTTCACCCAGCCAGTATTTGTGCTTGGGATTGTCCCAACCCATGTACAAGACCTTGAACTTGGCCTTGTTGAACTTCATGCAGTTTGCATAGGCCCACCTCTCAAGCTTCTCAAGGTCTCTCTGGATGGCATCTCTTCCCCCAGTGTGTCAACTGCACCACACAGCTTGGTGTCATCAGCAAACTTGCTGAGGATGCACTTGATCTCACCATCCATGTCACTGACAAAGATGTTAAAGAGGACTGATCTCAATACCGACCCCTGAGGAATTCCACTTGTCACTGATCTCCACTTGGCTGTCAAGCCATTGACCACGACTCTTTCAGTGTGACCATCCAGCCAATTCCTTATCCACTGAATCGTCCCTCTGTCAAGTCCATGCCTCTCTAATTTAGAGACCAGGATGTCATGTGGGACAGTATCAAACACTTTGCAGAAGTCCAGGTAGA
>VZRW01001091.1:67522-84463 GCA_013398125.1 Aegotheles bennettii | reverse complement strand
CATCTTTTTTTTCCTTTTTAAAAATGGGGGTTATGTTTCCCCTTTCCAGTCAGTGGGAACTTCACCTGACTGTCACAACTTCCCAAATATGATGGATAGTGTCTTTGCAACCTCATCTGCCAGTTCTCTCAGGACCTGTTGACGTATCTCATCAGGTCCCATGGACTTGTGCACCCTCAGGTTCTTTGAATGATATTAAACCTGATCTTCTACAGTGGGCAGATCTTCCTTCTCCCAGTACCTGCCTTTGCTTTCTGCAGCTTGGATGTCATGGCTTAAATGCTTGCCAGAGAAGACTGAGGCAAAAAAAAAGTCATTGAGTACCTCAGTCTTCTTCATACACCATGCAACCAGGTCTCTTGTTTCCTTCTGGTAAGGGCTCACACTTTCCCTAGTCTTCCTTTTATCAGTGACATACCTCCAGAAGCTTTTTTTGTTGCCTTTTGTGTCCCTGGCCAGATTTGATTCTATCAGGGCTTTAGTTTTCCTAACCTGATCCCTCGGTGCTTGGATGATTTCTCTGTATTCCTTTTAGGCTACCTGTCTTTGCCTTCACCATCTGTAGACTTTCTTTTTAAATCTAAGTGTGGCCGGGAGCTCCTTGTTCATTCATGCAGGCCTCCTGGTGTTTTTGCCTGTCTTCCTCTTTGTTGGGACATACCCTAAATAATTTTGATGCACAGAAGGTATAGGCTGCTTGGTTCCTCAGGCTCCTGCCATAGTCAAGAGAGAGATGTTTCCAGGATGACTTCCCGCAGGAGCCCAACTGAAGCAGCATGAACTCTCTTCTATTTTCTCCTGTTTCTTCCCACTCTGAGGAGGCTGTGGGGGTTAAGTTCAGCCCCTAAAGATGCATGCTGTGACTATACCCTAGGACAGTTAAATAGCTGTCTCCATAAGTGGTTGAGATTCAACCAGTGATATAATTGAGAACAAAGTTTCCAACACCTGTATCTTTTCCATTTGGCCTTAGCATCCAGAAGAGGCTTTTGAGTGTGTTTGCAAATCATTTTGAATGATCTTGGGTGTTTAAAAGCTGATAATACAGCACTAGGACCAGCACTTTGGCAAGTTCCTACCTTGGTGGGCATTGCTTACTCTTCAAAACCCTCAGTGCCCACCCACCTATTTATATCTATGGTAACTGTCTTTAGAAAAGAGCAAGGGTGGGGGAAATGGTGGCAAAGGATAAGAGATTTTGATTGAAGTCTTCAAATATTAATTGTACACTGGAAACTGAAAAATAAATGTTATTTCACCCTCCTAGCTCTTTGAGATCTCAGTTCCCTTGACGAGTGTTCCTGAGCCTGTGCCAATCAAAATTGCCAATCACACAGGCTGTAAGTGTCTATCAAATACCCAGCGTCATCAGTACACCATCATACGAAGATCTGTCCCGTACCCAGAAGAAGATGGGTAAGTTTCCTCATTTACAAACTTCTACACTTGTCCAGTCTAAAGTATGAAAATTATTTTGTTCAGGTTTAGTCTTTAAAATGGTCCCTTAACTTTCTGCTATCCCAACAGTTTTTCCAAATAACTTAAATATCACTTAGAGTTAGAAAGCTTCAACTAAACCTGGTGAATGAGCACCAGAATGGTGTGAACGAGTGAATGGACCACCAAATTTTAAGTGAATGGACACCACAATTGAACAAAGAGCAGTCTAGGCTAGTTCAGCAGGATCTGGAGTCATTAAGACACTTAGATGCTTGAGTGGGGACTCAAAGTGCACATATTAGCCCTACACTCCACTGGAGCTATTTAGGTATTTGTGCATGGACTTTTTCAACCTAAAATGAGCGACTCTGTTTGTATATTATTTAGCCAGGGCACACAGAATGCTGTGTTTAAGCTAAAGCCCTCTGCCATACCTCATGGCATATTGGGTCAGAAGCAGTGAGAACTGTGGCTTCACACTTTCTGGTCTGCTCCTTGTTTGCATCCGTCAGGCTTATTGACAGGAGAAAAGTGATCTCACATCTAATTCCAAAATGTGGTATAAAATACCTTTAATCCTGATGAGAACAGCCTACATTAATTTAACAAAGACTCTAGAAGCACAGCCAGCTTGAGTGACCTATTTGAAGTTGGCTCTGATGTCTCTGTCTAGGCTTGCATGTAGGCTTGCCCCCACACTGCCATTCAGTCAGACATCTGGACTGGGGAGAGGTGGCATTTCAGCAAAGCCACTCCAGCACTTGCTCAGACTGCTGGCCATTCTGAAACCCCTTCCAACGCAAATACAGATGAACCTCAGCCTTCTTCCAGTTTGTGAGTTCCCCTTCCAGAGCCAAGTGCCTGTAAATCAAACCACCCCCCCCTCCCTGACCCCGAAAACAATTCACTGTGCATCCTTAAGCATGGGTCAAATTTAAACTGGAGCTGCACTTTCTGACAGCATGACAGCATGACAAAATTGGATTGCAAGACAAAGGCTACCCTGTGTGGGGTAGAGCTGTTTTATGGGAAAGGAGAGCTGTGAAGTTGTGGCTGTTTCCTAAGGATGTAATCTGAAATATGGGCTGTACCTGCTCTAGTTGCTGGGAGCCAGAGAGCTCAGACCTATCAGCAAAACCATTCAGTCCCAAGGTTTACTGTTTGCAGCAGTAATACACACAAATACCTTCATGTAGTACAAGTGGCAGATCCAGCATACCAGCAGGCTCATTTTTCCAAATGACTACACTGATGATCCCATTTTTAAAAAAAAATTCCTATCTTTTATTTTCCTTCTAGATGCCCCTTTACCAACAAACTTTGCCATAATGGATGGATCTGGGATAGTGACAAATGTGAATGTGTTGTAGATGTACAGCACCCCAACAGACGAGAAGGTAAAGATTAAATAAAAAATGGACACTTTTGCTTACTATCTCCAGGTTGCTTGTGTTTCATTTGGATTTTGTCCTGTTTTTTCATTGAGAGTTATAGTTTTGATTCCAGATACCTAGATAGACTTGGTTTATGGTGTAGAAACTCAGCTGACAATAAACACTTACCCCCATCTCATGCTTTTTGCTTGGACATTTCAGTCCCTCTGTATTAGCAACCTGAATAGAAAATTGGAAAGAATTAAAAAGACTTAGTGAAGTAGGCACCCTGGATAAATTTTTATTTTACATGGGCCTTAAATTGTACAATGGGCACTAGGGAAAACTTTCTAACTGTAAAAAAATTATGTCCTGGAATATATTGCATGAGGAAGGTGCTGAATCTTTATTGTGGGAACTTAATCAGGAGTAAGACAGGCAAAATGAGTTCTGTCTGTACTCAGTGCAAAAAATTATATGTCTTTTCAAAGTATTTGACTGTTTTTTATAATATTAAGGTAATTAGGAAGCTTTCAAGCTGACATGTCATACATACTGAGGAGTATGCACATATACCCCTTCAGGTCTGTGGAAGGAAGTTTACATTACTTCCCTTCTCCTTCTGTTTTTTTTTTAAATTGTTTTTCTCAGGAAATTGTGCTGGTCAAATTAAAGTTATCATAGCACTAGAGTAGATGGACACAGAAGGAAGCTTTGCCTTTGTGGTTTAACTTACATGCAGCAAGTAAAAGAATAAACGATCCAAAGCAACAAAACAAAGCAACCTAGCAAATCAATTCCTGACTAGCAAGCTAAAATAAAACTAAATAATCTCATAAACAGGTCTGTTGATTACAATCTCGTAATGTTAATAAGCAAGAGATCAGTTACATAGCTGTTTCTGTAGGATCTGTTCTCATTCCAGATCAGATCATATGACCATCAGATCAGGTAGCTAAGATCAAGTTAGACTTTTCACTTAAGAAAGGATTAGTACTTTATATTTCAGAATATGTCCAAAGGACTGTGAATAGCCAGAGTCCTCCTAACTCTTAACCTTTCATAAGGTCAGCTCGGAGCATTAAAATTTGTGGATTGTTAAATTATAGCTTCTGTTGACATAGACTCAATATTTCCTCATATAAAATATCATTCTCTGAAGTACATTATATTTGGCAGAGGCTGGAACAAAATAACTTAAATTTCTGTCTTTGAGGTTGAAACTAAGTGAGACCGAAACACTCTACGCCACTTCACACATGCCAAGCTTTATCAGGTATCTTGGAGTTTGTCTTCCAAGAGTTTGGGGTAGATTCCTTCTTCCCTTCCAACAGGACTGGGGTTTTATTCTGTCTGAATATTCATTATTCTGTCACGGATATCCACCATTAAGTAAATAATAATGAAAGTTTCTTTCAAGTAACATGGAAGCCTTTTCTGGCAATTGAGATCAGAGCTCAGGCTGCAAAGGTCGCAGATGCAGGTTACATTCCACATTCCGCAGGTTAAATCCAAGAGCTAATTGTAAAACTACAGGAAATTACCTTCCCAATGACACATTACATGCCATGACCTTTAATGGGGGATGTGCTGCTAGCATTTTAATAAAGCTTTCACAAAACATGTTCCTTTTTTGCTAGGATTAGACTCATATTGTATTCCAGATGTGTACTTTGAGGGAAGATAGATGAGGTATCAGACAAGTGCGTTCACTTGGCTGGGATTTTGTTTCTGAAGCAAAGTATTTCCTTCTATCTTTAACTCACAAGTGTGCATATGCTCCTTATTGAAGTGCTAGATCAGCTTGCACTTTGCGGGACACAGTATTGCTCTTGCAAAATTTCTGCAGTACATTGAGTGGTCAGTGATGGTTTGTGTGGATGTGCATTTTTGTCATGGGTATAGACAAAATCCTTTTTGAGATTTTTCCTTTTAAAACCTGCTGCCCAGTAAAGATTTTGCATTCCCAAACGTAGCACTAGGCTCTTTTAATATACAGCCCCAAATTAAAGAATTTTTATGTAGAGTTCAATCCACAAGAAATACCAGTATTAGAGTAAGTGAAATAATCAGCCCAATCCTCTCAAGCCCTTTTCTGCACTTTAAATTACAATAGAAATTCTGAAGATTAGAATCTATCAGAGAGTACAGGTGTGAGTGGCAGTGATTGCAAAGAGAGTTAGTCTCTTCAAAAGCAGGATTTAGACATATAAATTTTACTGCTAAAAGGTGTATGTGCTATTGCAGGACTCCCTCCTCTTGCTGAGCTGGCTATGTGTGGACAACATATGGAATTTGATGAAGAAAATTGTGAATGCATCTGTAGACAGAAGTGCCCCACAGATTTCTTTCAAAGTAAAGAGAACTGCAGCTGCTATTTGTGTAGGGAGAGCCAGGAGAGCTGTGCTCTAAAACACAAGATATTTCATGCTGAAACCTGCAGGTAAGTGCTCCTTGTCAATCAGTGTCTATGCTGCAAGATCTGAATTAGCTTGTATAGATGCTGGAGGTGCACGTGCTGAATTAGCTGGGAGGTCCACCCGGGGTAAAACACAACAACAACAACAACAATAATAATAGATATAATATTTACAATACTTGATTCATAGAAGGAGTCTAAGTTTTATTTAATTAACATGTTTTAAAGAAATCTGGACAAGGATGCTATTTGACTACCAATATTTATTACTCTTTTTCCCCGTAGTCATAAGGGAATGATGGTTAAAACTGTGCTACAACTGAAATTACTGTGTGACACAGGGTATTTACAGTGAGATACTGAGTCTTGCATCTGTAGGTAGGTAGAACCCATCCTGTGTTCTCTGTCACAGCTGAATGCAGACTCACTGCCGTCTAAGGATGAAAGCTCCCTCAGCTGGCATCCACACCATACAGCTGATTCCTTATTCAGTTTGTCCTCAGAGCAAGTGATTTTCTAGAACTAATGAAATTTTGTACACATACAAAGACACTCAATCATCTCCGATTCCACTGAAAATCTGGAAAGTTGTTCTGAGGCTGTTATACTCCATGCATTTTGCTAATCCCTTTGTGCAACTAGTTTTGAGGTTTCTCTGGCAAAATTTTGATAAAAAATACCCTTTTAAATTCCCCTTTTTCATGCATTAGTTTATTTTCAAAATTTCCTTCTCAGAAAGCCTTGGCCACAAGTAGAGACCCAGCAGCATGCAGTAGCTTGGTCTGAAAGCTTATGCAAGGACAGTCAGCGTCCAGTTTCCCTGGGAATCTTAGCAGAGCTGCAGTTCACTGAATGATCACCCACAGGGTCCATTCCCATCGACTTCACAGGTTCATTCATGGAGAAGAAGCTGTAAAAGTAACCTTTGTATCTTTAGGTTCAGCTCTGAAAATACAGACAAGCATAAAATAGTTGACAAGAAGTATAAAAATAGAATCAGCAGAGTTGAAAGTGAGCATGAAAGACTTGATCATTTATGTGTTTCAGAAAGGTGGGAGGGGATCAATGCAATCATTTGTTTACATAAGTTTGGCTTCTAGAAATTACTGTAATCTGGACAAAGGACTTTTATGCCAGACTTTTATGCTCAGTATTGCTGGAGGACCAAAGCTGAAGTGTCAAGTGAGCTAAGGTACTTTGCAGAATTTAAAAGCAGCACTATCCAGTGCTAACACTCCAGATTTCACTGCTCACAAGAAATTAAATCATTGTTTAGGTTGTGACTGTGGACAAATGGGCAACAGCAAGACATGTTGCTGTAGGCAAGAAGGATCAGGCAGCAGTCTTGTCTCCTTGTGTTGTAGGGTGTGGACACTTTCCTGGACATTGCCTAGAGATCATTGCAGTGTTCAAAGATGAAAAAGTTGAGGACTGTGACAGTGAGGAATTATCATATTACAATGCTTCTGTTTTTCCTTTTTTCTCCTTTATCAAACAGCTGTGAGGACAAATGTCCACCCCAACCCAGAACATGCCCAACTGCAAAACCAACGTGTCCCAGGCACTGCCGTTGTCCGAAAGAGAAGAGAGGTTCTCATGGGTCCCAAAGCAAAGAAACTCCTTGATTGACCTTCTCCTATTCTCCAAAAATCCACTGCTTTGCAAAGTAGCTGTCACTGACTTCCAAATAATAGTAAACACAAACATCTTCCACAGTAATAGCAGAAGAATGAATCCAGTCTGCATTTATTTATTAGAGTAATCAATAAACGCAGGTGAATCCTCTGGGACATTGGTAATTGTTCTCTAAGAGGTAACAACAACTGATGAATCGCTGGCTGTGTGGAAGATAGAGTGGAAAGTGCCTGTCCAATGTTACATTAGGGAAGATGAAGCCGGTATGTTGGTAATAGAATCACAGTCACCAGCCAGTCTCAGAAATTGAGACTAGATAATCTTAGCCTCTGAATCCTTAGCTAATGCAGCTCCTGGGTGAAACTTTCTTCAGAAATTCAGTGTACAGGATTTGGCTTCTAATAGGTTCAGCACTGAGTTATTTGATCTACTGTCCAGCTTTGATTATCATTTTGAGTTTATTGTACAACTACTGTCAGATGTGCCATATTTAAATGTATATAAGAAAATAAATACATCAGTTATTTGAGTGGTTTTGATTTTTCTTTGTTATTTTAAAACTCTGCCCAACAAAAAGAAAATAAGCAAAAACCCAAACCCAAAGTAGAGCTTTCTTAGATTCGTCCCACTGGGACTGGCTTATGCCCAAACTGAGGTCGAAACAAAGTCATTTGATCCAATAGTTCCAGTGAAGAACAACCAGTTTTCCCACGTCTGCCCGACAACCATGTGTGATTTATTTACTTGTTCCTGCTGTAGTGTGTTAATGTCCCTAAGGGGATAACAGCCACACTACTACTAATCCTTCAGTAATTTTTGGAAAGGCACGGTTTACTAAAAGATGATTTTCCTTTTAGCTTAGCATGCTATGAAAATACCTCCTTTGCACTGAAATTCCTTTCACCAGTGTGAGGCCTGAGTAACAGTGTTTTAATCAAATCAAGTACAAGGACAGCATTATTTTCTGAGCCACTGAAGCCTGGACTGAGCCAGTCCAGGGAAAATATTGTGAGCAATAATACTGAACTGGAAATGATAACCTTGATGACTGAATTCTCCAATTCTACACTGCACTGTAAATGAAAGGAATAGAGCAAATGAAACAACTGCTACAGAGATGGAAAGGTTGATACAACACAGGGGACAGAAAATGGCTTTTTGATGTGCATTTGAGATTTTTTGATATTTATGTAGGGAAAAAAAATAGATTGCTTTAAAATAAAATTAGAGCCAAATCCTATAAGATTGATTGAATTGTTGGACACAGCACCAAACAACTTAATGTGTCTTTTGTCTGAGTAAGGCATTTAGGATCTGACCCTGGACAACTGCTCTGACCACCTCCTAAGACGTCTGTCTGTGCAAACACACTGTTGGGATGGTTTGATCTCTGTGCTGGGAACTGGCCCGGGATACTCTGACCAAGCAACACAGTCTGACCTGTCAGCATACCAGGAGGAGACCCTGTAGAAGGGTTACCTACTGGTCTGCACTGGGCTCATCTGCTGAGAGTTCTCCTCTAGAGCACAGGCCACGTGCAACTAGCATGCACTCTGTGTGGACAAGAAGAGGAACGTGACCCCAGAGCAAAACCAGGTGAACCAGCTTGGCAGCAGAAGCACACCCTTACATTCCCCTCACTCCTCCCAGAGACTCTAAATTCAGACACCTGTACATGGTGGGTGAAGTCCCTAGGCTATACAAGGGTCCATAAAAGGAATGAACTGACCCATCACTTCTCATCTAGCTCAGTCGGGGGCACCCTGACCTCATGGTTGGATTGCCAATAGACTGCACCATTAGCACAGTCCTCAGAAAGCCAGGGAGCTGCAGAGGCAAACCACACACTTAACTGGTAGCACCAGAGGCAAATGGACTGAAAATACACCTTTGTGCAAAACTGTACAACAGTACTTGTACAGATAAATTCTGTGGAAAGAGTTTAAGTTTCTACATTTCCTAGCTTTTCTTAAATTCAAATTTAGCAACTAGAACCCTGTATTAATTATGCCTGAGTCTCATCAATGTTGATCTGTAGAGACTTCCTCAGTTTTCTGTCCTGACCAGTGGATATATTAACTTTTTTTACAAAACAGAACTGCTCCAACCTCAGAGACAAGTAAGTTTTCTTCAACTCCAGAAAGCTCTTAGATAAAAGGGCTGAAAATCATGTTCAAAAGCTTTTCTCACTGAGGAAGAGAGGGATTTGAACATGAGCCACCTACCCCCAGGAGAGTGCAATAGCCATTAGGATACCCAGGCTAGAAAGATACCATCGGTGACCACCACTGTGAACCCTGCTCTGAGGTTTTCACACCTTCCTGTGTTTGCAGTGCAGGGATCTTACAGTGCCTTTCCTTTACAGTAAATTCCCCTCCTAGCAGATCATCTTCTGCTAAGGCCCTGTGTCAGCCTCTGCATTGCAGGGTGCTGCTCTTCTCCATCCCGCTCTTCTGTACGATTGGAAAATGACCAATTCTAGAGCATATACTGTGTATTTGTAGCATTGACTGAAACAATATGTGGAAAAGTTCAAGAGTTTAAGCACAGTGCTGCAAATGCCAGTGCTATGTGGTGGTCTTCATTGCCAGAGCCCCAAGCAGATCTGGATGTCACTGACACCATGGTACAGCCATAAATCCTTTACCTGGCAAACTATGACTAAAAAGAGGCTCTGGCTGGAGATGGAAATGAGCAGATAATTAGAATTTGATGAGGATTTATAAAAAGTCATAATGTTATTTTATTTGAGAAATTCTGGATTCTTCGACCCATTAAAAATATTCAACAAACTTTAAAATAGAAATGTTTTGTTATATTCCATATCGACCCATCAGAATTTAATAACAGAGATTTAATGTAACAATTCAGAAGACTCAAATGAGGTATGTAAAATTCATAGCAGATCTGTTTTTTGACTGATGTCATTAGCTCTTAACCTATGACTAAGTGACCTTCTCAGAGGGAAGGTTATTGAGCAGAGGAACGTTCGCTTTGAAGTTTGAAATACCTTTTATTACTGTGTTCGGTGTGACCTGCTTTTTAAGCATATTGACATGATTTATAGATTCCATAGCCAGAATATTAATGCTAAAATTTCCTGTTACGGTGTGTCTTAATTTTTGTATAGTCAGAGAGGTCTTTAATATGTTATTTGGATTACGGCCTCTACATATTCACGTGTGTAACAGGAATGAGACCAGTTTAATAACTGTTAATTCTAAATAAACATGCAGAAAGTTTCTAAAACCCTCAGTTTTTATGAGTAGCTAGCTATCACTTGCCTGTGCTTTTTGCAGGGAATGGGCAAGGGAAAAGACTGACTGAGAATAATAGCAAAATACGCACATTGCATTTGAAAGAGGAAATCTTTATCTACAAGCAAAAAACATACTTGACTTCTAGAAGGACAGAGATACATGTGGTCTTGCAAAATGCCGGTGACACGGAAGAAATTCAAGCAAATCAGGTACTGTTTTCATTTACTTCGAAAGCCATCATATGTCATGTGCTGTGACGTTGCTTATAGCAAGCATTATGCATAGGAGGGTTGACAGGCCATATACAAATCCTGTCATATACATTGCAAACATATAAATCTCTATGTATCCTTTGAGCATCAAGTCCAGCTAACTCTTAAGGTCCATTTCTGTTTTCCAGCCAAAAAAAATGTGAATCTGCTTGGGTTGGGTTTGTTTGGGATTTTTTTGTTTTCTTGTATCACTATGAGCAAGGAGTTATGCTATATAAATTGAGACTTATTTTGCCTTACAGTAGTGTAAAAAAAGGAAAGAGAAACCTTGAAAACTCAAAACAAAATTTGTGTGAGCTCCTTCTGCTGCCAGTTCCCTTTGTATTTTCTAAATAACTGATAATTGTGTTTCAACTTTAAAATATCAAAGAGATTGTCACCTTCTAATTTTGGATTCATGGAGTGACTTGATGTCTCTGGAACTACAAGGTGATTACCAGGACAAGTGAATCTATGTTCTCATTTATTACAGTCCACATTAAAAACCAAACAAGTCAGGGGCTGCAAATGATGTACTGCCATTCATTGTATTTCTGTCAGGCTCCTGTATCAGCAGTTACTCAGAAATTTCAATAAAAATTTTTCACTTGGAGAGGGAGAAAGTCTGTTTTAAACCAAGTTAAAAGACAACTACTCTTTTTGCTAATAAAGCAAAATGAGTACATTAAAGGATGCTGTCAGGGCTTAGTCTGTATTTTCACTTCTATGCCATTAACACCCTTCTTTGTTTCCACTTTTATCATACTTTACGATACTATTCAACGTGAAAGGTCCTCCAAGGCTGAGAGCACTGAGGATCCATGACTTAGCATGAACTGCTTCATTTCTTAAACATCAAAAGTTTTAACTGTTCAGAACACTCAAATACAGTTGCACGGTGGTTATTTAGCTTCACCCCTCAAAATAAAGTAACCAACACGAGTGATGAAACACAAGGAAAAGCTCAACACATTCACAAGAACTATGCAACACTTCTTATAAACATTGTCTCCATAATTAACTGCAATATTTTCCCATAGCTCAGTTACAAATGCATATCATGAAAATCCCTTTAAAGTCATCCCGTCTCTCTGATCTGGCATTTCCCTATGCATTCCATTTTAAAACCACCCCTAGCTTACTTCTGAAGTTTTCATAGCTAGTAATGCCTGTGCATCTCTATATGTTCCATGGAGGCCAATCACCTTATCACCTTGATCAGCTCCACATCAATTAAACTCAGAGCACTTCTTTCCAGTCTGCACAGAGCTTGAAATCTCTGGCTTCTGTTTCAAACCTCAAGAAGGGTTTGCATGCTTGGAAGTCTCTCTGAGTCTTGCCAATTGTAACACTCAAATAAAAATTACTGCTTCCTCCATGGACCTTGCCCTGCTTTTATCTTTAGACATTCAAGGCTACAATAACACTATCAACTTAAAGAAAACCTTGTTTCATTTCATGGATTTTAAAGTATATTTACAATGAATTATTCTTGCTTTACAGTTTAAATCTGGATATAAACTACCAAAATATTGGATAGTCCATGTTTAGTTTTTTATAAAAAACTCAGTTTTCTTTTAATTCAACCTACAGAAAACAGGTAGGGCCTAACTACACTGTTTGGATATCAGAGAACAGTGTTGATAAGGTTCTGGAGCATATGTGTAGTAGGATCATTTGTAGGGGGAAATAACACATACCAAGTGCAGGTTCTTCAGCTTTGCACAATGAGTATTTTGCATTCTCACCAGGGTGAACACTTTTTAGCGTTTCCAATAGCTCCATCTGCTGTTGTCACTGCACCTTGTTTTCCCTCCACCAAGAAACCCTTACATATGTTTAACTTTAAGCTAAACCCATTTTGTTAGTATTTTAATACTGAAACCCATCTGGGAATTCTGGCACTTCAGTCTGTTTTGACTCTATGACATAAATTCCCAGGAATTTTTTACAGAGTTCATCAAGTACGGTGTTAAAGGTAAAAGCAGAACACCTCTAAGATAGGTATTCTCTTCTCACACAGCTGATGCACAAATGCTAAAAGCACTTTGATGTGGCCTCAAGGCTACAGAAATGGAAATTTAGATCTGCAACTAAATAGACACTAAAATCTAGTAAAGCTGAGGAAAAAAAAGTAAAACCAAGTCTATTCATAACTGATACCAGACTTGTGTGTTACTGTATCTCGTTTGATCCAGAGCAGATACAGGCACACGATTTCATTTCTGTCCAGTTAGTCAATGACTTGCAGGAGAGCTGATGCTGGTTGTACGCCAGCTGCAGGACAGATACAACTTAGGTCTGCCAGTACAAAGATAAGTAGTCCTTCTGACTGACTTCAAACCTCTGGGAGAGCCCAGACATCGCTTTGCACTGTGTGCCCAGGAATGTTATCTGCCCCATCCAGGGAGCCCTTCAGCTGGATCACTGACTGGGCTGAGAGGCGGCAGACAGCCAGCAGCCAAGAGCTGTTTGAAATGACTTCTCCTGCTGGGGACTGGGAAGGACTCTGAGACCAGGCCCCCGAATGGAAGTGGTGAATGTCTTATGCCTACATGGTGTAAAAGAGGATTATTTGTGGCAACTGCCAACGCACTGTGAGCAACTGTGCTGTGCTGGTAAGGGCAGAGATGTGACCTGTGTGTAAGCCCAGAGGACTGGAAACCACTCCCAGTATATACACTTTGACTGCTCCCAAGCCCTTGTGCTCGTTCCCACCCTCACCATCCTGATTTGAGAGGGAAGGGTAGCTCTGAACTGTAGGATGGGAAAGTGTTGTAGTACATGGAGGGTGATGGAGACATCAGACCTCGGGGCATGCATGAGGGGCACAGGTTACATACAGGTGTGAGACTCAACACACATAGACTTGCCAATCAACTTCTCACTTCTGTTAGCAAATGCATCTGCCACAGATGAATTCCAACCTGCTCAGAATGGAGCTGTGCCTGTAAAATGGAAAAACAACTTATTCTCTGGCATATAAGAGAGAATCTGGCTTAAAGAAAAGAAACCCTTTTTACAGTTTGCATTTAATGGACATTTCCCTCGTGGACTACACTGCAGTTTGTTAACCTTTCAACTTGGAACCTTTATTTTAAAAAGTATATTAACATGTCACTTCATCCAGCTTCTGTGGGGTTTCACAGATATGGAAGAAAGACCATAAGAAAACCCAGGTGCTTGAATGGGAAACCCATGACTTTTCTTGGCTGCTTTGTAGGTGGTGTTGCTGCCAGATACGGGATTGGCAGTACACAGTAGGAACCAGGCAAAACCAACTTTGTCAGGGCACTATAGAAACCTGTTAGATCCTTTTTTTAATTCCTACCACTAAAAATAACTGTTGAGGTAGACAACTGGGTCCACATTCCCTCTTGGAAGGAGTCATAGGAGAAGTGACAAGTTCTTCAGCCTTATAGAAGAGTAAATCGAACAGAACGAGAGTTTGTCATTCCCTTCAGGACAAAGATTCCAAATACTGCTTTCTTCTTCATTTTGGAGCATACCTAATACCAGCACGATCAGAAACTGAAAACACTGTGCTTTTTCAAACAGGGTGTTGGGTTGTCTCTGGATCTCTCCTGCTTGGTTTCACTAATCAATCTTGCACTATGCTTGCATCTATAGGCCACGATTTGCCATCCAGCAGTACTGTATTTCACCCCATTTGAGGCTTCCAACAGTTTCTGCTTTCCTGAATCCATGGAAATAAAACATCCTTTGCTGCGCATCTGTTGTGGACTTTCACATCACTATTCCACATCAAGAGATTTCTTTTCCAGGAGTGCCACAGCTCCCTCGCCATAGCATCAGGCTCTGGAGCGGAACTTCACAGCTCTCTTGTGAACTACTCTGTGAACAACCGATCTCCTGTTTTTGTCAATTACTCATGTTTTGAAACAATAAATGTGCGCACTTTAGGCATATTAAGTGTAAATAAATACATTAAGTTAATACACCAGCTTATTGCACACAGCAAAGACACTGCACCAAACTGGTAGTTTTTGCTCAAGACAGCCATACAATAGAAGCAACATTGTCCACCAGGCTTGGGACAATGAGCGAATTCAGCCTGAGAGGAGGCTGAGAGGGAAATGACACAGCAGAGTACCTGGCAGAAAGTTTTCCTGCCTTTTCAAGAACACCGAAGTGGTCTCCTTGAGGCAAGACAGCATCCGCTACCAGAACAAAGCCACAGGAGTCCCCTTAAGTCTTGTCCATCCTCTCTCTCAATTAACTCGATTTATGAAGGTGCTTTAGGGAGCATTCAAGGACCAGGCTTGGAAGCAGTAATTACTCTGCTGTCACCAGTATAATGTCTTTACTCTCTGCTTTACATATCCCACAGTCTCACTCTGACCTTGTACGTGCTTTAAATAAGGGAATGAATGCATCGAGTTCAGGCGTTTAGAAAGGAAGAAAATTTGATTCTCTTTTCAGCTGGTGGTCCCTTCACAGCAGCTTCACCTCAGATCAGGGCTGGACAGACTCTGGATCTGCCAAGGATCAGTGACAATTTTATGAATAAACAACACATCAACAGAGCCAACGAAAAGTGTGTGGTACCCTGTATATATGAAACAGCCATGGACAGAAAATTTAGGAGGACCTTTGACAGCTTCACAGTAGCAAAGACTCCTTTCCATTAAGGCTTTTCCTAGGCTCTTTGACAGACAGATTTTCCAGTCGTTTAAATATGACAATGGGAGGAGGCTGCTGATACAGAGGGAATTGAGTTGGACCACTGACAGGTATGACATTAAGCACAACTAGGTGTCTTTAATGAAGCGCAGGGAACACCAAAGCTAGCATGCCAGGCCAAAGGCAGGAAGACTTGGCCACAATAGTTTTCCTGATCTCCTTCAGAAAGACATTCAGAGCCCGTGATTGGCTACTGAGAAAGCAACAGCTGCTCTCTGAAGTTCACACAAATATAGAGGGTCAAAAATATCACAGCTGCTGTGGTATAAGAAGAGGTTTCTGAGATTAAGTGGATCTGTCCTGTGGAAGGTTTTGTAGGTTGGTGCCAGTATCCTGCATTTACACAGTGGTTGGTCAGCATCCAATTATGGAACATGCCAAACCCCACCTCTTTTGCTGAAGTTGTATGTCAGTTGAGATTTCTCTTTGGAATTTTTAAGCTTGTATACCAAGAGTTACAGCTTCTCTAGACAGCAAACAAGAAGAATCAATCTAAAAAAAACCAAACAAAACCAACATTTTCCAAATGGTTAAAATCATAAGCATTGTTTTTCTGACAGCCAAAATTGGAGTGACTAGTACAGCTTGATTCTTCAGGGCACCCTGACACCAAGGGAGGTCACCACCCTCATTTACCAGGGATCACATCATGGGGTGCTGCAGCTGAGAACCTCCGAGTGTTTTCTTACTTCTCCCGGCACTACTTTGTTGTGGGTTTGGGTTTTTTTCCCTAGATGTAATTTAAGGCAACTGCTTTACACCCAGGCCACAGTTTCTACTGAGAACTGGGATTCCTACGGCCCCCTGGTTCTCAGTCTCTTCTTTCACAGCAGGATACCTGCCATTGCAGATGAGAAGCCTCCCCACTTCTGACCTCATACTCAGCTTCTCATGCTGAAATTCAGGTTTTTGCCACCCAGGAGGATCACCTGATGATGAAAACAGATTTGCCAATACTGGTCTCGCCTTTCTGAGTGCATGAGAGAAATTCAAGCAGTGAGCAATGGTTTTTTTTTAGTCGGTACACTAACGTCTTTCAGTCCCCAGAATGAAGTGCCTGATTTCCTCCTTGATCCTTCTCAGGATCAGCACCTCCAAACCATGTCTGTCCATAATTCAACCTAACCAGGAACGCAGCCAGCACTGCAGCCTAGATCAGCTTGTCCTGTCACTCACGACACACGTATCTGTGTAGGAGTGATGACAGAATCCAATCTGACAGAATTCGTATCAGAAATCTTGGCAAGGAGAAGCAGCTGCCAAACATAATTTTGGGAATATGTAGGGAAGGCATGAACAACCCCAGCCTGGTGAGGTGACATCCTCCTTGGCAGCCAGCAGCAGTGGGGAGGGTGCTGGAGCTGCTAGCAGGTGATTGCACAGCTCCTTGGGAAGCCCAGGAACACAGAGCCAAGTGGTGCCAGCTCGAGGTGTCAGAGCACAACTCGCACAGCCCAGCAGCGTTTCACAGCGCCCAAGCCCCTGGGCTGTCTGTAAAAATCACGGTAGTTTTGTTCTCATTCAGAGAGAGCAAGCTCCAACACTTGTGTCAAAGACCTGAGAACGTTTTGGGAGCGGAACTGAGGCAAAGAGGACACCAGAGCTGCTCCGCTGGCGGCAGGGCCAACCCTTCGGAGCTTTAAGGCAGTTCTGTCACCTCACGTTTCCATCACTTCGGACCACGCTTTCCTGTGTACAAGCCTTTTTATTTGACAGCAAGCGGCCGAGCAGGCTTTCCGCCGCAGCAAGGGCACCGCTGCTACACGAGGGCGGAGGCCCCGGGGCCCGGCAGGACGGTCCCAGCCCCGGCAGGAGACCTGAAGCAGAGGCTGAGGCAGCGCCCGCCGCCCGCCCACACC
>VZRW01001091.1:0-67268 GCA_013398125.1 Aegotheles bennettii | reverse complement strand
AGTGATGGCGCCTTGTGGTTCCCCCGGCAGGAGCGGGCCCGGGATGGCGGGCGGGGTCCCGGCGGGGGGGGCGCACTGCGTCTGCATGGTGTCGGACTTCTTCTACCCCAACATGGGGGGCGTGGAGAGCCACGTGTACCAGCTGTCCCAGTGCCTCATCGAGCGCGGACACAAGGTCCTGGTGGTCACCCACGCCTACGGCCGCCGCAGGGGCGTCCGCTACCTGACCAACGGGCTGAAGGTCTACTACCTGCCCCTGAAGGTGATGTACAACCAGTCCACGGCCACCACGCTCTTCCACAGCCTGCCCCTGCTCAGGTGCGTGTTTGTGCGGGAGAGGGTCACCATCGTCCACGCCCACAGCTCCTTCTCCGCCATGGCCCACGATGCCCTCTTCCACGCCAAGACCATGGGGCTGCGCACGGTGTTCACGGACCACTCCCTCTTCGGCTTCGCCGATGTCAGCTCCGTGCTCACCAACAAGCTCCTGACCGTGTCCCTCTGCGACACGAACCACATCGTCTGCGTCTCCTACACCAGCAAGGAGAACACGGTGCTGCGGGCGGCCTTGGACCCGCGCATCGTCTCGGTCATCCCCAACGCCGTGGACCCCACCGACTTCACCCCGGACCCATCGAGGAGGGATGACAGCGTAGTAACCATCGTCGTTGTCAGCAGGCTCGTTTACAGGAAAGGTAATAGGGGCTGGTTTGGTTATTTTTTGTCTTTTCGTCCAATGATAGGACAAGGGGCAATGGATGCAAAGTGGAGCATAGGAGGTTCCATGTGAATATCAGGAGAAACTTTTTCACTGTGAGAGTGCCAGAGCACTGGAACAGGCTGCCCAGAGAGGTTGTGGAGTCTCCTTGGCTGGAGACATTCAAACCCCGCCTGGATGCGTTCCTGTGTGATGGACTCTAGGTGACCCTGCTCTGGCAGGGGGGTTGGACTGGATGAGCTTTCGAGGTCCCTTCCAACCCTAGAATTCTGTGATTCTGTGATTAGGAGTGGTAAGCAAGGTCTTAGTCAGGTACCACTTATGCCTTACCTGTGCTACGGGTTGGATTTCAGACAGGAGTTTTGAGATGATGGTTCTGACCTTCGTGTCTGTGCACCCAAGAAGAAGAAACACAAGTCTCAGTTTGCACATCTTGGGCTCAGGGTGGTATCTCTTTTGTAATATTGAAGACATTGAAATTTGTGAAATGGAAGGTTTGGCTTATATTGGGACGATGATTTAGGCCCTAGTCTACATATTCTGTTAGAAACAAGGGGCAATGGTTGCAAACTGGAGCATAGGAGGTTCCATGTGAATATCAGGAAAAACTTTTTCACTGTGAGAGTGCCAGAGCACTGGAACAGGCTGCCCAGAGAGGTTGTGGAGTCTCCTTGGCTGGAGACATTCAAACCCCTCCTGGATGTGTTCCTGTGTGATGGACTCTAGGTGACCCTGCTCTGGCAGGGGGGGTGGACTGGATGATCCTTCGAGGTCCCTTCCAACCCTAGAATTCTGTGATTCTGTGAAATGTTTCAGCTGTTTTTTATTTAATCAAGCAACAGGAACTTAAGGGTGGGGTTTTTTCCCCACATTTGTCTCGTAATAGATCATAAATTGTATTTTTTTTTCAGAATTTTGTGTTCAGCAGTGTAACGGTCTTCAAGAGACTTTTTTACTTCTCTTGAATAGAGTTGTAGCGGTAGGCTACATCATAAGTTCTAACATCAAATCCAATAATGGCTTGCCCTAAATTTTGTGCCCTTAGGTATAGATTTGCTTAGTGGTATAATCCCTGAGCTCTGCCAGAAATACCCAGAGTTACATTTCTTAGTCGGAGGAGAAGGACCAAAACGAATCGTACTGGAAGAAGTCCGGGAAAGATACCAGCTACATGACAGGTTTGTTCTGTGCATGTCTATGACCCTTCAATGTACTTTATGGGTGGGGAAGACAGCAGCAACACCATTTCTGCCTGCCCCAATCCCCTAAACAAACTCAAACCCCAAAAACTTGAGGCTAGAGAAGATGAGAACTACAGGGTGTTTCAAAAAGATGAAGTCAGTTTCAGAGGTACAGTGATTTCAAATTGGGTCCATCTTATTGAAACACCCTGTATTCAAGGCAAGGCAGATAGACTGGACACTAGCTGAAGACTTAAGGAGTTCGACTATGATCCTGCAAGTTAATTTGTAGAAATAGATCCTGTATGAACCTTCACCCAAGTGAGAGAAAAGCTGATTTAGACATAAATTTATCGTATTCCTCTCTGACACTGATGCTTGTATCACATATTACCAAATGGCATAAGGTGTTAGACAGGTAGTTCGTGTCACTGCTGTTTGTGAGAATGACTGCTAGTAATTAATTATTTCAGTGTGAAACTCTTCAGGGTAGTGCTTATCTAGTGTGTGTTCTTGTGGGACTACAAATATGTTCCTTTGGTGCTACTGTGTTAGCAAAGCGTTTCTGTGATGCACCTGCATTTGCCTATTTCTTTGGGGTTCTCATGTTGTTCAGAGACAGTTTTATGTGGCAAGGACAAGGTTCTTACTTTTCCATTCCCTTTTCTCTGTTTTTTGTTGCCTCTTATGTACTTCAGTCAGCGATTCCTCTGGATGGACAATAAAATTGTTAGGGTCATTCTTATTTTGTGCTTTTCTGTTTTCCAGTATCTCTTCAAAATAATAAATCCCGATCATTGTATTCTACCCCACTTCCCCCCTCGACTTTGAGATTGATCAGATCTCACTGATATTCAGATAATAAAATTCAGATAATACATCCAAAGAAAGAATGGATGACAAATCTTAATAACTGTATGAAGCCATGTTATCTTGCAGAACTGGAAAACTCAGTAGCAATGTTTTGAAGGCAGTTGCCATTAAAACAATCAGAGCAACTTCTCCCCCAGCTTTATTTTCAGAAGTTTCTTTCAGTGTGAAAATAAGAAGCAGAGTCTTCTATTTCTTCATTGCTAGAAAAACTAGAGAAAACAAACGTGTCTCTGTTCCTTCTCTCACTATGTAAGTGTGAACCATTGGTACGTTTTTCAGAATATGTGTAACATTATACAGCATTACTGCAGCCCAAATCTAGTTTTACCTATTTTTTATTTCTAATATGCAGGGTACGTCTCCTAGGAGCCTTGGAACACCAGGATGTTAGAAATGTTCTAGTCCAGGGGCACATTTTTCTCAACACTTCCCTCACTGAGGCCTTTTGTATGGCAATAGTGGAAGCAGCAAGCTGTGGTTTACAGGTAAAAAATAAAAATAAAAAAATAATCTCAAGTATCCAACTATCTAGAACAAATGTATTCAATTTAAACAAAGTTCCTGATTAAATAATACGTGCTTGTGACATTTGATTTCGTCTGAGGCTCTGTCTTTACAAAGGTGAGCAAATATTATCCCCATTTACAGATCACCTGGGAGCTGAAACAGAAGGTTTAACAGAAACTGCTTAAGCGCTCAGAAGAAACTTGTGCAGAATTGGGAATAACCTACATGTAAAACTGCCAACCCTCAGTTCTTTGAACTAACCAGACTGCCTCTCCAAAATGCTGTTTTGTATGTACTCCTTTACAGAGTTTTGGGGTAGTTGGTGTTCATGAAGGTTTACTTTGACACTCTTTTAAGAGGAGTTGCTGAAAAACGGCTCATGAGCATGGGATGACTTTGGTCAGTCAGGCATGCTGAATTACCAGATTAAACTATTGAGTTAGAACTGTTCGCTTCCTGCACCAAGAACTGACATTTGTTTTCTTATATTAACTGAGGATACACTTGCCTTACTAGGTAGGGATTCAAGATAAGAGGGAGAGACAGAAAGCAGTAAAAGCCCTTTCTGGTTAATTTACAACTCAGATTGACAACTCTAACAAGTTAAATCAACAGATACAAAGAACTGAGATTCTCACATTAAAATTTAAATAAACTTTTTAAAATACAGGCTGATGAGAGTATCTAATATAAAAGAAGTATAGAAAATGTGAGGGACTTTTTTTACTTCCAGTATCTCTTGATAGTAGTTACTACCTAGTTGTGGCAGTTACTCCCCAGTCATCTGTTTTCCTCTCTAGAGATTGGGAAGTCCTGCAGTTTTCTTATTGTTGCCTGCCATTTAGAGGTGATTGCATGACATGAGTCTCAGTAGTTTCTGATTTCCCTTTTAGAAGTAGTGATTGAGAATAAAATTACTGAAATTCTAAAGAAATTCTCGGAAAAGTTGAGTAGTGCAGAAAGGATCAACAGAAGGTGGATGTGGTAAAACTGTCCTCTCCAAGTAGAGATAATGATTTTCATGAGGGACTATGGAGAGAGTCCCAAATCTATTTACCCAGATTTAGCTGTGTACTGTGACAAACATCTTTAGAAACGATGTCTCAGAAACCACTCATTAGACCAAGTCTTCCGTCTTACCACGCTACCAAAGAATCATTCTGAACATCATTAAAGGTAATCTGCTATGCTCGGTCTTTTCTAGGGCCTAGACCTTTAGTTTGCATACAGGTAAAATTCCCAAAGCATGATCTTTGCCTTCATGACAACCACTTGTTGTATATTTTTTTTCTATTCATCTTAAATGCTTCATCAAAACAGTGTAGTAGTAGTGCCATCACTATTTTATTGTGATACAGCTTGTGTGTTGTTTCTTGTGTTTCTTTCAAAGGTGGTGAGTACAAGAGTTGGTGGGATTCCTGAGGTGCTTCCAGAAAATCTCATTATTTTATGTGAACCCTCCGTGAAATCTTTGTGTGATGGATTAGAAAAGGCTATTGCCCAACTCAGATCAGGGACACTACCATCTCCAGAAACTGTTCACAATAAAGTTAAGACATTTTATACATGGAGGAATGTAGCAGAGAGAACTGAGAAAGTATGTATAATCACTTCTTTTTAATTTTCTAAAAGTACATTTCTGAACAGCTGATTCTTTGAAACAAATGTACATTCTCTGTATAATCTCTCAGTGTAATTTTTCAGTGTTTCCTCTCAAATACACTTGGTTTAAAAAGATTCAGAAAATACTTCTTTTTTGCCAAATATATTCGTAGAGAGGTTGTTTTTTTTCTGTCTGTATTTTTTCTGTGCCATAACTGCTGACAGATACTCTGAAGAACAGCCTAGGTCTTTAGTTACATTTCTACTCGTGTATTTTTTCCAGTCTTTGCATTAAGTAACTTTTCTGACCTAACTGGAAGACATGCTGTGTAAGATGTATGAAAGGGAAAAGACAGAGTTTGTGAAGAAGTTTTGCCTGCCATGTGGCAACAAGCAGTTTAAAATTATGAGAGGTAGTTTAATGCCAGTAGGCTGAACATGGCTGAAATTACATAAGCTATGGATGTAATGAAGATAAATTATCACGCTTTTGAGATTGTATTTCAGAAATAGAGCTGCACTTCAGCGTGAAACCTCTGCCATTAGTGAAGAATGTTAGCTGCAATAATGTTACAAACGCCTGTGGAGATGTGTTGCTTCTGACGTTATCCCCTATGTTTTAGGCAAGAGAGCAGCTGAATCACAAGCCTCTAATTACATTGTAGTGTACTCAGATATGTATGTCTTATAAATCTCCTTGAAGGATCGTGATCAACCACTTTATTTTACTGTTTTCAAGTGCTGACAATGCAATTCTTTTTATGATTTTGTAACTGCAAACAATTGAATTGCGAAGTTTTTACAGAAGTTAGTCTAGATTTCAGTTTCCTTTGTAGCTCTTTCTTAAAAAAAACCCAACCTCAGTGAAGGAAAATGTTAGTGTAATTGGAAGAAGTACGCATGGAGCTTACGCTGTACAAAAGACAGGTTTTTGTTAGCTCATTGTTAAACTGCTGGTAGGATAAAGTCTGTAATGGTCTCAAGGAAAAAACTCTGTATTCTTAAAGCCTTTTTTGAGTTGTGTGTAGTGAGTATTTATGTTTCTGTTCTATGAAACTCAAGACTATATTTTATTTATTTTTTTTTAGTGGTTAGTATGTATATGTCCCTAGAAGCAAGTATTTGCTTTTCACATTCATTGAATTTTAAGAATTTTACTAAGAATTACTAGTGTTTCTTGAAATAAAAATCAGTATCCCATTATGATTTGCTTGATTGTTCAAATACAGAGATTTGGAAGATTGCCAACTCATCTATGAGTTCATCCATCTTTTGTTGAAAATCTAGTAATTACATGTTCAGACTCTTTTCCTATGACCAGTGTGAAGATGAGATTAGAATCCATTCAATTAATTAAAAAAACCCAACCCTGATTACATAACATTACATGAGAGACAAATTATGCAGCCTTCCTATTTAATGAAATACTTGAGGTCTGTCAAAAAAAGAAATAATTTTTTTCCCTTTTTCTACTTAAATAAATTAATGAAATTTCTAGAACAGTACTCATAAGTCAGTATTTATGATCTGCAAAGCTTTTTGGAGGCAGTATTTGTCCCATCTAGTAGTTAGGAGCAGATAACTTACTTTGTACACTGACAACAAAGTGCTGCCTGATTCTTGAGGTAGATCAGCATTGGTTTTAGATCTTAATTTCTGTCTCTTTTCCATTTAGGTTTATGACAGGGTTGCGAATGAAGTGGTTTTACCAATGGATGAGCGACTTAACAGACTCATGTCTCACTGTGGTCCAGTGACTGGGTGTATTTTTGCTATTTTTGCTGTTCTGAACTTCCTTTTCTTGGCTTTCCTGAGGTGGATGACTCCAGATTCTGTTATTGATATTGCAATAGATGCTACAGGACCTAAAGGTGCGTGGACTAAACAGTATTTTTTTGGGAAAAAAGGAAGAGTTAAAGAAGAACTTCCAAGCTCCTAAGATGCTCAGATGGAGAGGAAAGAACACATCAGTCTACTAAAGGTTTTAATGCTTGCTGATAGAGACATTACTCCGAAAATTCTTCAGTTTCTTTCTGAAGGTCTTGGAAAGAAACTTGGTTAAATGTGCTACCTCAATTTAGGATTATTTTTTAATTTAGTATTGGATTCATGCAAATTTATGAACGTCTCTTTTGCACTTAAAGCTGGGAGGAGAACACGGGGTTTTGTATGTGTCTAAAGCCCTTGAAACAAAAATACAAAATTTTTCTCAACAACTTGAATATTGCAAAAAGTGACTGTAAACTTTAATGGTACCTGGGAAAGCAAAACACAAAAATTAGGTTTCAGTAGTCCCTGCTAATTCCTGATATTTACCGTGATTTCTGTTTTGAGGCTTATTTAACAATACTTAATTAAAAACCTATCAAAACACACCTTTTCTCTCCTAAGAGGAAAATGGCATTTGAAATTAGTCATTAAGTCCATTCCCATGGGAAGTTCAGAGCCCTAGTTCTAGCGGTTGTGTCACAGTGACAGTGTTTTGCTTGCATAGTAATTTTCAAGATCTTTCCTAGTCAAATTGGATTATCTTGTTGCTAATTTTTTATATTTTCAGAGGTGCTAAATTTGTCCTGTTCACTTACATGTGTGAAAGTGGTGTGAAGCTTATGGCATTTTTTTTCAAAGTAAATGGGTGAAGAAATTATATTATTTAGAGATAATACAGCCTCCAGAAACAGCTCAGACCTGAAAACTCCTCCAGCAGACTATGCCAAAGTGGGAAGTAACACGTGTATGTGTGCGTGTGTGTGCATGTGCAAGAGAGAGAGAAATCTGTGAAGGGCTTAACAAGCACCATTGTGCTCGCTTGCTCTCTCTCCCCTCTCATCTCCTCTTATTTTTTTATTTTTTTTTCTTCCCCTTACTTATGACCAAAATGACATTTCAGTCCATCTCTGGGAGGGACAGTGTTTAGTGTGTGTGATTTCACCTAGACCACATCAGAGACACTGTCAGGCAGGTTCTACAAGTGAAATCTTGGGAAGATACCCTTTAAATGGAAATAATCAGTAGGTATGCTTTTATAGAGAAAAAATTAAAAACAAAACAAAGAAGTGGCTCTTTGCATCTGTGAGCAGACCTGAGTAATCCATACCTGGGACAACAGGCAACACGACATACGAACAAATGTGCAAGAGGAGGCATTTATCTCATTTATGTCAACCACCTCTAAACTCCGCCCTGACTAATGCACCAGGTAAATTTCTTTTTTGAGCATCACTGGAGCCTAAAAAGCTTATTTGATGACTCTTGAGTATTATGTAGTGTTGGACATTGTATTAATATTCAACCTGTGCAATATTAAAGTACTGTTTTCAAACCCTTGAAAGGCAGTATTTAAAAGACAAGTCCTGTCAATATCACCTTGTTTGTGTAGAGATGTAGTTACCCTAATGTCTGACATTTTAAAATTTCATTGAACATATTTTCATGAAACACAGAAGTGAAATAAATGCCATATAAAAAGTCTATTTTCTTTTACTAGAATTTTTAGCCTTTGATATGTAACATACAATATGCATTGTAGTACAATTTGAATTTTTCAAACTCTACATTAAAAGTGGAGGTCAGCTAAAATGGTGCCACACAGATTATGGATAAATAGGTGGAATTACAGTAAGATTTTACTTTTAAAATTTACTTCTTTTTTTTTTCAAATAACATTCAAGTTTATAAGAACTTTTTAAAAATACTGATTACCATTCCAGGGAGATGTTATTTACATATATTTTTTTAATAATACTTTGTTGATTCTGAGGGGGTTTGTTTGTTTGTTTCTTGCAACATCTACAAACACTAATTTTCAACAGGATTATGAAAATCTATTCAAAATACTTCTCTCTTTTCTTTTGTGGAATATTGTATACTTATGAATAACATAATAAAACCTTGTAGTCTTCTTTACAAGGCAAATTTACAGTTTATCTAAACTTTTATTTACATTTCCATAAAGAATGTTTATTTTAATGTTTATTAATACGTGGAAACATGGAGTCAAAAAGTACAGAAATATACTCTATACTGTTGCTGCCCATCACCAGTGGTTGGACTTCTTATGAGAAAGGTGACTTTCAAAAAACGTTCTGCACAAGCTACCACAAAAATTTAATTCATAGCTGATTTAACTACAAATATGCTGTCTCTCAAGTGGTGCAACTTGTATTGCGCATGGGGGAAGTCTTTGTGGGACTGATTCATTTACCAGCCATGTGCAATGGGGTAAGGGATGATGTCACTCAATCAGTCACTGCTTTAAAAAACATTGCTGGGTGAAATGGAAAAGTTTAAATAAAATAATCACAATAATAATAAACCAACAGGGATAACAAGTGTATTTTAGGAATATGTATTTAGAAATGAATAAAATAACTATTAATAACTATTTAAAAAATCTAAAATGTTTCAGTTGTGCTTGTGGGTAACATTTGATCATTGTGAAATACCAGGGAAATGTTACTGAGTAGAGACTGATATGGAGCAATGTCTCGCATAGAGCAGAGCCTCCTGTGTGGAGGAGGAGGGAACACCCAAAACCCCGCTATATGGAAGGTCCTCCTCTTTCCTAGAAGGGACCACTAATCTGCAATGAAATTCCATCCCACAGGCACAGGGAAAAATTGTGTTTCCAATACGTTATATGCAGGCACTGTGAACTAAGGTATAAAGACAACATGTGGATAACTGAAAATTGTGTGTTAATCCAGAACAAGTATCAAGTAAATTATGAATGTAAGAGTCATCTCTCAGGCTGTGTTTTAGGGGACATGGATAGATCTGTAAGAAGGTAAATGCACTGTAATGTACTTATCTTTGTGGTCAAGTTTTTCTGCATCTTTTTAAAATAAACTTTTTTTTTTCCCCTTTTGGTATTTATTTCTCTTTGCTGGTCCTTTTTTTTTCCTTTCATATATTCTTAGGCTTATAAGCAGGTAGCTGTAAAAGTGCATCTTTTAGATGCTCCAGTAAAATACAGGCTTTATGTAAATAAATCCAAAACCAATATTTGCTGTGCATCTTTTATAACACTCGGTACTACATTAACTTCCACAGTTTTTCCTAATTACTTTAGCATTAGCATAGTTGGATAAAAGGTGGATATTTTTGGTTAAGGGAACAGAACTAAACGCAAGATGTGGTTATACATCTGAATTTACCACTGTACTGGAATAGTGTATTTTTCTTGTAAACTTATCAGGTAGATTAGTTTGTTTGCAAATTCTGACTTGCTTCAATACTGGCATAACTTCAGGAGATGTTATTTGTGCCAGATTCACTGAACTGTAACCATGCAGAAGCTGGTTGTCTACTACACTCTAGTTCTATAAGCTGGTTGTTTAATTAGGAGTGAGCGGTGGAGTCATCAGCACAGGCGTTGGAGGCAGACAGGGGGAAATTAATTGCCTGCTGGAACAGGCTGTCTTCCTGCCCAGGCAGCAGCAGGAGTTTAGAGAACCAGACCTTGGGTGGTGTGATGGGTGGCAGATAGGTGAGATGGATCCCACATCTGCCTGTGTGAGAGTAAGCAGTGAGTCACCATATGCAACCCTTTTCCAAAGCAGGGGTGTTGTAATGTGCTGACCTAAGGATGCAAATGAGGCTGGGCTTGTATGGGAAGTTGTGTACTTATTAGATTGAACTGATAGAAAAGAAATAGCTAGGCTCTCTGTATGTCTTTGTTCTGATCTCTTCCCTTTGAGATTAAGGGTTTCTGTCTCTTTTTTTTCCCAGTTGTCTTATTTTGACCAAATATATTTGATATTCAAACTCTTAACTGTATGCATTAGAAATACACTACTGTAGCTCAGAATGTGTCTAGCATAAGAATACACCAATACTTCTTTCAATTTCTTTGAGAAGAGGATCCCTTTAGTCTTTATTTCCCTGTCAAATTCTTCAGGTCACATCTGACATTCCTCGCCGTTGGCTAAAGTTAAGGTGAACTGTAGCGAAAATCAGTTGTCTCCTAACCTGGACTGCCTTTTGTGATTATTGTTTGCATGTCTGTAAATTAAGAATATATAAACATCATTTTTTCCATCATGCTGTATCTGTTCTGGTGCCTGCATTATGTTGCTCACCTTCCTTTAGTTTCAGAAATACCAGATGTTTCTGAGTCATCACACCAGATTTTGCTACAGCCCACCTGACTACCATCTTCACCAGTATTAGTATTTCCCACCATGCTGTCCAGCTGTCTTCACACTGATGATTTTTTTTAATCCACCACAGCCATTTTCCTAGTGTTCTTGTACACTGAAAGCAGATTAAGAGATTACATATTTTTTTTTCTCAAATGACGCCATCATTTAACTAAAAATCTTCAGTTGTCTTGTTCTGAAGCCAGGAGGGTGGTATTGCTACTACACAAGTGGAGCTTGTCCTGGAAGAGTCACGTTCCTGTGACTTCTTCCAAGTGGTCTAACTTCCTCATGGTTTTTTGGACCACCCGGACAGCTCTTAAGTATTATTGGAATTTCACTTCCCTTTAGGAGTTAAAGAATTTCAGTGGAAATCACCTGATCTCCAGTTTTTTGTGTTTTTCTGAGGGTTCTAGACTTTTATAATCTACCTACTATCTAGCAGGCTGATTGTGAAAGAAGGTCTGTTTTCTGTTTTTTCTCTTAAAAGGTGCTGTTCCTTCTTTCTTACATCCTGTTTAGTGCCAGTTTTATAGATCCTACATGAGAAGGATTTCTTCATCATTTAGGCTGACCTTGTAATGATTTTTTTCTGTTTGTTCTCTTTCTTTGCATACTATATTCTGTTCTTTGCGCTTTTTGCTATTGCTCTGGCTTCAAGAGGAGTGTTTCCATTATCTCACATTTTTCTACGGCTAACTGATCCTCCCTTTTTTGCTCCACCTTTGTTTGCTAATTTCTCCTTTTTGTTTCCCAGCTGAGCAAACTTTAATGTTTTTTTTTTGATTCCTTAACTGAACTTTTCTTGTCATGCAATCCATGTCTTCAGCTGTCTTGTCCTGTGGCAAACAGTATTAAAGTGACTTTAAATAGGTAATTTTCCTCTTTTGGATTCATCGGTGTTACAGTTTCTACAGGTATATTATGTTACCGTGGAAGGAAAGGTATACATAATATTTATGTAAGGTGTTAAGTTATTGGCAAAAATGTAATATCTTGATTTAATTTAGAATTTTAGAAAAAATGGTTCACTTGAAAAATGAAAAAATAGCTCGGGATGTTTTCTGCAGTCTGTGTGTATTTTATATAGCATTGTAGTGCACCTGGAAGGGCAGAGTGCTGAAGACAGCAAGGCACTAAGCCAGCTGTATTGCTACAAAATTAAATAAATTGCATCTAAAATGTCCAGGGAAATTATTTGCTGTAAACTTTCCTTCTGCATGTCCACCACCATCTTGGGATCTCTGGCAGAGGAGAGTCATCCTGCTCTTTCCCTTGACAGGTGCGTAAATTGAAGGGTAAGAGAACCTAGGGAAGGAGGGGATCCAAATAAATAAGTAAATCCCATTCCTGCTGTGCATGTTGGAAAATAGGAATCAAGAAAAAATTAAATGAAAAGAGAATGGGGTATTCTATATAGATTCAATTAATTATATGCAGAAAAAATAGTCTTGTTCCCTATGGAAGCCATGTGCCTTCGGAAAGATAAAAGAGGAGTTAAAGAAAGGGTGCATCTTCTTCAGTTTCAAATATGTCTCCCTTGAGTCAATGATGGATAATGAAAAAATATTTCCATGCTTTCAAAGCAGTAAGATGCTGCTTGCAAGGGATATTAATGGACACCATTCTTTATCCCTGAATGATGGAAAATACCAGTATGTTATCATGTGTTTCTGATTAGATACTTTCGATATATTTTCTCCCCTCCTAGAATAACATTGACTTCTTAGCCCTGGCTTTGAGAATATGTGTGTTTATGTCAGATTATTTCTTGATAATGCTTTTCTTTGAGATGCTTGCCTTTGTTCTGTATCTGAGTACCAGCAAGACCTGTTACCAAGACAGGAAAGACAGAAAAGTATTCTTTCTGCAGTATCTCTGAACAATTTCTGCAACTTTACCTATGCAGCCTTTGTAAATGGAGCTGCTATATCAAGTAATATAGTATGGATGTATAGGCTTTCAGGTGGTATGGAGAGCATCTATCTGAAAATTTATTTTAATTCATGTGGGTTTGGGAAGTATTTTCTGTTTGATTCCTATATGACATGGGATGTTCAAACTCTCTTATCTCTGGTATTGTTATTTAGTATCAAATAGCCCATACCATATAAAACCAGAATGTATTTTTGGTAACTGAGGAACAGCAGGTTCTGGAGGGTTTAAAATAGATGACATATGATACCAAGAATAGCCCGGTGCAACTTAGACAACCTGCAAAACTATTCAAAGAGCAAACCAAAATGGAGGGCAGTTCTATACTCCATACTTTCACTAACATTTATTTTGCCATTTTTGCTTTGTTTTGCTTCAAGCTTTTAATTAAGATTTCCTTGGCTTTGCTGACCCATTTCTATATTGTTAAAGGCAACAGAAAAGAGGCTGCCAGGATAGCAGAAGAGATCTATGGAATAGTCCCAGGTAAAGTAAAAATATCGACACTCTAACATTTAAATGTATATTTGCTACATTTTTGTAACTTCAGGATTTAAATCACTGAGTTGACATGAAATGAGGAATCTGTTGCTAAATGCATGGGTGAATGTTTCAACCTGAAATGCCTTCCATTTTTGGGGTCTTTGCAGTGTCAGTATGTGCTGGCATGATTTAGGTGTGCAAAATGTGAGACTCCCAACAATTACCCAGCTAAAACGAGGACATTTGCTCAAGGCACTATGGTAAATAAAAAGATTGTTCTCAGAAGCAAGGCATTCTTTAGCTGGGATTACAGATGGTTTTACTAAATAGCTGACTTTACTGACAGATAATATTTAGGGAAAAGTTTTAGCATGTTGATTTTTTGAAAGGAGATACAGGAGGATATAACTGATTATTAATCCAAGCCAAGAACCCCTGTTTTGTTAAATCAGATGGTAGAAATGAATACAGCTAAAATTATGCTGAAAAATACATGGCACTGGAATATATTGTATTTAGTAAGCTACTTTTCTGGGTTTTTTCCAAGTGGTCTTACTCCTTCACATCACTGCCATAATAATGTGTAGACATGCATTTGCATGCCTGGTAATTCTACTAATTAAAATGACACAGTATTTTAAACTTACTACTAATGAGGACTTCCTTTCCTACTTGAAGGTTCTTACCAGCATTGTGACATCACAGATTTTTATGTGACTCATTTGTTGGGCGCTTGCTTCATGATGAATAGGGCCACCATGAATAGGCACATGAACCTGAGGGGAACATGGGTGGTGCGAGGTGGCCACCCAAAGCAGAGAAATTAAGATCTGGCCAAGAGAAGTACTGCAGCAAAGCATTTTTTACAAAGCCTTTATATACAGACATGTCTGGATTATTAATTTATTTGTTATTCTTGAGGATATAATTCCATTCATTTATTACTTTCATTTTTTTCCAAGTGCCTTCATGCTATTGTAGTCAGATACGTGGCAAACAGTGGTTTTTCCTTCATGCAAGTTCTTACTGAAGTGCCTTGAAATTTAGCAGACCACAACATATTTTTATCTGCAAGTTGCCATTTGCAAAAAGCCATTACAGGTAATCTTTCAAAACATAAGATCATGTGATGCTGCTGCTGGGGCACTGTATTGGATTACAGGCGGAGCTTCACAGCCTTTCCCTTTGCAGGGAAGTAGCGCAGCAGCAGCAGCAGCAGCAGCATTGCTTAATTTATCTGTAGAAATTTAAAAAGACACAGTGTTTTCAGAAATGTCAGTCACAACTGTGAAGCAAAGATGTGCCCCGTATGGGAGGTTTATTTGCCACATGTTTCAGGCAGGTAGGTTGATGTGGCTAGCATGGAAATATGCAGCAACATGTTTTTTCATGGTGAGGCATGCGTGTGCATACACATGCATTGTAAATTGTAAATGCATGTGGCATGTGCTTGCACATGCAATGCTATATGCATAAAAGCTTAAATAAGGCACTGTAGCTCTGTCATCTGAGTTACTTCTGAATTTTCCTGCTATATAAAAGCCCTGGATTTTGTCACTCGCAATGTTTTCTGACTTTCTGAACTGAGCTTGCCTGTTTCAGTCACCAGCATGCTGAGGGATGTGGGGTTTTTTGGATGTTTTCAGGAAAATGTTTCTCGGTCTCTTAACTAGTTCCTGTTTCCATCATTTTGCCTGGTGAGTCTTACTTGGTCCTTAGGAGCCTGGTCACATATTGTGCTGCCTGGTCTTTTCCTGACAGCTTTTTGCCTTAGGAGCCCAGGAACAGATCCTTAAATAAATGGAAACGAAGCTAATAACTATAGTTAAAACCATAACCCCATGAGCTGAATTCATTCCAGTTCTTGAGTAGCAAAAGGAGACTCCTTTGGCCAAGACTGAAAGCTCTGCTGCATCCTTGGCCTCAGGTCCTCAGGGATGCATCTGTGTCTCCCATTGATTTCTCCCTGCCTTGGGTAACACCTGAAATGGAGATAAATCACCCTTTCCATTCTCTTTGGTGTGTGGTGTAGCTGAAAAAATTAAACAGGACAAGGGTTTCAGATACAGTGCTCATGGGGTTGCTCTACAACAGAGCATGAATGCAAACACTGGTATTGTTTCTGTCCTGTGGCACTGTAAATGCAGCTGGCCTTTGGAGAAATGCGTTTGTGGTATGGTTATACATTTTAATATAGGACACATAAATATGCTTTCTACTTGAGTTGAAGGGATTTAACCTGGGCTGACTAACTATGGCTGTAGGTAGTAGCTAGCCCAAGGAATTCTTTTCCTCGACACATAAATAGATTAAGGTAAGAAAAAGGTCAAGCTAGCCTACATGAAGGAGTCTGAATAGTTCCACAACTCAAAATGATTATGGAAGAAAAGAAAGCCTCAGGCAAATTTTATTTTTCCATGTCTTTCTGAAACCTTCCAGTGAAAAGGAGGATGTAACCTGTTACCTGCTAGTCTGAGCTGGAGGATGTTATTTATGAAATTGTCAGTTCAGGAAATAAAACCGCCAGGACATACTAGAATTCATTTGATGGACAAGTTGTGCCCATGTCTCCCTGCTATGAGTCTGTTAATTAAGTGCAAGAGAAACTGGAATATGATTCGTGACAAAAGCTCCCTAGGAAAGACAGAGGCTGTTACGGTTTTGAACAGAACTGCAGGGCTCTGAACCCCCTGGATAAGTCCCAGCAGCACTTCTGTCTTTGCTGAAGCATGGTTTTAGCTGCTTTTAAAAGTTCTGCCAAGAAGCTTTTGTTTAGGTCCCTTAGCAAGCAGCCCATTTTCTCAAGAGTGCTGAGACCTCAGCTGCTCTGCTGAAATCAATTTATCAAACAGTTTCACTGCTGACCCCACACTGATGTCAGTCCTGGTCAGCATTTACACGCAGCTGTTTTTCCCCTGTCCCCTCAGGATCTGCTTTTGGTGCTTACCTGAATTGCCTTCTATGCATTTGCTGTTTCAGGCAGCTGGGCAGACCGATCTCCTCTTCACGATGCTGCCTTCCAGGGACGCCTCCTCTCTTTGAAAACCTTGATTGCACAGGTAAAAGCCCACAGGTAAAGAGGAGGTTGGGAAGTCACCTAGTTTCTGTTGACTTGCAGCTGTGAGTTGGTGTGCTGGTAACAGACTGCAGCAGGGCATAAGAAATACAGTTGTATAAAGAATATATCCACATGCACGCCTTTGGGCATGTATTTCTTTGCTTAGTTAGGATGCTGGGGACAAGCCCAGGACAAAGACTGTTACAGCTTGTAGCTTGCTGTATGATAAACAATGATCCTTGGGCTCTTTCTCAGTAATAAACCATGCAAATTGGACTTGAGAATAGGGACAATATGTATCAGCTATTTAAAAAAATTGGTAGAAAGCTGTAAAAGTACATCTGGCTTTATAAAACAGCAAGCATAAGGTCTTCCTAAAGAGAGAGCTGTCAGCCTGAAGCCTTCTGCTTCACATGAAGCCAAGAGTTCAGTCAAAAGAAAGAGAGGAGGAAAGAATATACTAGAAAAGACAAGAAGCTGGACATGAAAGTGGGCAGCTGTAAAGGGACAGGTTACGGTTCTTCATGCTTTGCCAACCATCTTCCTTAACACCTTTGATTAAACTCAATGCACTCATCTGGCATGAATGAGCAACTGTTCCTTCCCTCCCCCCACCAGTGAAGACAACTGCAGGGAAATTAATTCCCTGAGTGTAAGGTCTGTGACTTGTCCATCAGACTTTTTATACTCAAGGTAAATAATTTTTACCACTGAGGCCACAGCTCAAATGGACAACATCCTCAAGAAATGTAGCTGTTGATGTAAAGTTTTCCACATCTATCAAGGCACAGTGGCAACTAAAACAGGTTGCTGTTTACAGCCAGTTTCCCCCTCACGTTGCTTGACCACTCTTTCCTTCACCTGCTGATATCAAATGATTTTATGGAAAAGGAAATGATGGAGGTTAGAGGTGATAAGGAAGAGGGCTCATTCATTCAGGGCTTTGCTGGTTTTCTGACCCCCTCTATATCCATTTATGCTGACCTTACACCTTCTTATTAATGAGGGGCACCCAGTGTTGTGGTTATTGTACACTAGGTGCCCTGGTTATACACTGGTCATGGTTATACACTGGAGAAACATCCAGTGTTGTGATTATACATCATTAAATTAGTCCATCCTTTCTCCTTCTCCAGACGTTTAATTTTGGGAGTGAAGGTCCTTGCTGATGCAAACAGATCAAGGCAGCAATGCTTGTAGAGAGTCAATTGGAGCTGATTCACCAGAGCTTGATAAATGCAGGGATGAAGCTGTTCATGGGGCAGCATAATCACTGCTTCTAATATAGTTACACTAGTAGCCTGAAATTAATTATGGAGCTATACTTTAGACTATATGTGAGACATTCAGAAGTCTCTGCCGTAGGACCATAGCTTTCAAGAAAGCCGGTGAGGCTTCTGCTCCCCAAGAGATGCCTGAATATAAGGGGACGATGGTGTGTTGGAGTTTTAAAAAAACTCAGGAACTCACCTGTTCCAGCACCAAAAGAAGAATTTGGCTTGTCACATACATTGGGAAGAGTTTATAACTGTCTGAAAACAAGGTTTCATGTGAGCAGTGTTTGGCAAACATCTATAATAAGATCTATAGCTCACCCTCCATTTTGTAATGGAAGGAATTGCTGTTTTGCCCAAGTTATCAATATTTATTCTTTCACTTTCAGTGACTGAATTTTATTTTTTAAATATATATATAAGAATAATGATTTGGAATAGCTCACCTCTTCTTATAAAGACTATCTAAAAGACATTCTTCTTGAAGAAATATGCTGATCATGAAGTATGAGACATCTATGCAATTAGAAAATGGAATAACCTCAACATTTTTTCAAGATTTTATCTATTCCCCTGGCACAGATGTAATGTATGGGAACTTTTAGCGACAGATTTTACGTTAATAATGCTTTCACATAACTGAAAAACGATTGTTTTTCTACTGTAGAATTTGTATCTTAACGAGGTTACAGTGGTTGCTTTTAATGCTCGTTGCATGGGGACTGGTGACAGTGTCACATTATTCACGTTACCTCTGCCCATCCCATTTGCTCCTGCATACCAAGAAGTGCATTGCTGCCATCTTGTGATCTGCCAGGTTTATAGCATGTCAGGCAGAGACCAACTGTGTTACAAAACAGAAAACATCAAGCAGAAAATGGAGCTGCTTCCAGGCCTGTTCTCACACGTGGTTGTGAAATCTTACTTACCAGGAGATTTAGCTGCGTTCTGGAGAAAACATCTGTGACAGTTGCTTCCTCCTTCGTGAAATTGTCTGGTTTCTGTTTGTGCAGGAATAGGTGTAAGAACTGTCATTTAGGCAAATACCTGTGACGAGGCATTTATAAATCACATTTCTTTCCTTCCAGTGTAAAATGTTTCCCAGGTGGTCAAACGAGAGGTCCACCAAGTACTTACTACCTCTGAGTGAAACACACTGGGCACCCCATATAGTCAGTGAAAGTATTCTTAGTATTCTGTTTCTGACTGACACAGACTGACTGTCTGACTGACTAGAAACAGCTGCTTTAGCATGGGATGAATCATATCCTAGGGGTGCCAGTTTCTCCCTAGCGAAGGAGCTGAGAGCTCCAGCTGAGCTGCAGATACCTGTGCTAGAGGGGTCCCCATTCAGGGACATGAATCCCACCAACTGTAGCTCTTGATGCTGGTCTTATTCGGAAGTTAGTATCATCCTTACAAGCCAAAGAAACGTGATGTCTCTCCTGCAACTGACCATGCATTGTAAGAACTAGAAATAATAGGAGACACAGCTTGTCCTTGCTTCCTCTTTAACCCCATCACCAGCTGCCATCTTTGGGGATGAGCACAGAAGAACTGGACAGCATTAATCCAACCCATGCATCTTCCCTGGAAACATACCTAGCAGTATGGCTCTCCTTCGCCATTGTCCCACTGCCCTTTGCACCCACGCTGGCCCTGGGGGAGCAGCGTGGTTTGGGCAGGGCTTTCCCCTCACACCCCCTGCCCTGTGTTGCAGGGTTTTGATGTGAACCTGGTGACCACAGACCGTGTGTCAGCTCTCCACGAGGCCTGCCTGGGTGGCCACGTCGCCTGTGCAAAGGTGCTGCTGGAGAACGGTGCTCAGGTGAGTCCCAGGGACACTACTGGGGACACAGGTGCCTGGAGCATGGATGCCCCCTGCATCAATGGGGATGTCAGACGGGCTGCCCACGGGGCAAAGCCAGGCTGCAAATGGACAGGAGCATCTCAGACAGAAACAGAGAAAAATAAACCCGTGGTTTGCTTCCACGGGCGATGGATTTGTCTTCTTCTCATGACTGCTTGAGTCACCCCGTTGTTCCATTTTCCCTCTGTATGTGGAATGTAGTCATGATTGATGGAAAAGGAATGAGAGAGGCTAGGTGAAAATAACCTTGAAGAAAATTACTTGTCCCTTTTTCCCCCCCATAACCATCACTGGAATTGCCTCTGCTTTTCTGTGGAATGGTTTGAGAGTCTCACATAAGTAAAAATAGATGTGCTTAAAGCAATGAAACATTTTATGTGTTAATAAAATAATATTTCCCCCAACTGGACCTATGGTAGTATAGAAGTTGAAAGTGGAGATACAGAAATGGATGAAATACGTAAGAAAATATTTTGTTTAGCTGGGTTTTCAAGTACAATTTATCTGGCAAGAAACTGAGCAACACCAAAATAGGCAATCAAGTTATCCTCTGCAGAAGAAAATGCATTTGTTAACTTCCTAAACTCTATACCAAATTTCAGTCCCTTAGAAAGATGAAAGGAAGATTGGATATTAGAAAGAAATTCTTCCCTGTGAGGGTGGTGAGACACTGGCACAGGTTGCCCAGAGAAGCTGTGGCTGCCCCCTCCCTGGCAGTGTTCAAGGCCAGCTTGGATGGGGCTTTGAGCAACCTGGTCTGGTGGGAGGTGTCCCTGTCCATGGCAGGGGGTGGGAACTGGATCATCTTTAAGGTCCCTTCCAATCCAAACCATTCTATGATTGTACAATTCTATGAAAACCTCTTTTTGATCAGCTTTACTTGATTTTGGTATATTAATGGCATTGTCTTTTTATAACTCAATCTCTGAAATACCTGTTGCTTTCCTAAGAAATCAGGCTATTCCTGGTATAATATATAGCGCCGATGTTTTTTGGTTTTTGCTTTTCACCTGCTCTCTGTTCATAAATAAATTCAACAGGCTGTTTTCTAACTTCTGGGGGAAAATGTGCTATTCTGCTGCTCTCCTTTATTGCTGTGCTCTTTTTTATTTCCTTTTTTTACCAAACCATTTACTCCACAACGGCTGACTTACCATTCTTTCCTCTTTTACCAGTTAAAACAATGCCTAGCAGAGAGCGAAACCAAAGAAGTCATTTTTCATCTTCACTTATCTCCTCACTTACCCTTGGTTATCAGCTTGCTTGAATCACTGGCCCTGTTGTGAAATGATGCTAGTAGACCACCAGTGCCTCCAGCAGCTCCAGCCACATCTGCCCAGTGAGACTGGGGGCAGGCGGGTGGCAGTGCTGGGTTTGCAGGGCTGTAGCATGTAATCTGTCTGAAATACAGATACCCCCAAAGCGTATCTATTTCTTTCTTTTCACTGCTTTAGAAGCTGTGCAGGATGAGGGATGATTTAGCTCAGCAATTAGCAGGAAAGGAGGAAGATCAAGGAAGAGGTTGGGATCTGTAGTAATGATGCTGTTGAAACAGAGTCTAATTTGGTGCCTTGCATTTTCAGGAAGGGCAAGCTGCATTTTGGGCTCCAAAATCTGAGCAGACAGATGTCCCCCATGCTGTGTTACATGATATCTACCCATATCACCCCAGCTTGCCCACCTCCTGGCCCTGTCAAGCTTATTTTCCAACCAGGTCTGTTTCCCCCACTGGTTCTCCATGAACGTGAGCAAGCAGAGGAGGCATCAAGGAGCAGGGTTTGCCTCCTTCAGTGTACCTGCCTAACCACAGAATCATAGGACCATTTTGTTTGGGAAAGTCCTTTTAAGATCATCAAGTCCAACCATTAACCCAACCACATTAAAAAAAAAATAAATCTGCATTTTCTGAGTAACTCTAGGAGGAACATTTATAGCAGGCAGTGTTGCTACCTTATGGCACTAGCTATCTGGGAAAGAGGGCTGACCTCAAAGGAGAATGTTATATATGTTGTACTACAACATATAACTGAAAGTTGTTAACAAAATAAATTCTGAAATTAAACAAGACAAGTGTCTTTTACTGGTGCATTTCTGGTGTGCATATGAGGCACACTGCAAGGGCGTTCCTCTTAAATCGGATTATCCTGAGTGTGTCTTGCTGTTCCAGGTCAATGCAGTCACCATCGATGGGATCACTCCTCTGTTTAACGCCTGCTGCAGTGGCAGCGTGGCCTGTGTCAACATGTTGCTCGAATTTGGAGCCAAGCCGCAGCTCAGGAACCACCTTGCTTCACCCATTCATGAAGCGGTCAAGAGAGGTAACCTTCAGGCTGTGAGTGAAGCTAACAATAGCCATGTGAGGAATACATCTTTTATTGGTGTCAAAATATTTTTAAAAACCCAAACTTGTCTGTACTGGTATGGATAAATAGGCTTGGTTTATTCCCAGCTCTTGTGCCTCATTGGTTGTATCTGGATGTATTCTGCTCTGCAACACTTCAGTGATGGCTCTTCTCTCCATAGGTCACAGGGAGTGCATGGAGATCCTTCTGGCCCATGAGGTTGACATTGACCAAGAAGACCTGCAGCATGGGACCCTGCTCTATGTGGCTTGCACGTACCAGAGGACAGACTGTGTCAAGAAGCTTTTGGAACTAGGTACACCTGGAAAAGGGGCCAGGGAATAGCTGTGGTGGTGTGAGTCAGCACTGTTGGTCTCTCCAGGCTGCCTCTCCACTGTAAACTTCATGGGTTATTTCCATGGAGGTGTTTAGGCAGCCTGAGTCTGTGAGACTTATTTGAGGCAATTAAAAATTTTACCTGCATTTAGGAAGAATTTGTGATTTCATGAGTAAAACAAGACCTAGTTATAGAGACCTCCCTGAGACTGACTGAATGTGAAAATAAAATACTTTTCGTTTTCTAGAATGATAAGAGGAAGCACAGACAATGCTGGCTAATATTAGTGACCAAAATCAACTCCTGATTATGATAAACTGCCATGCTAAGCATTAACTTCACCCACTTCTCAGTGGATGATGAAGACAGCAGTAAAGCTGCTTGAAAGAATAATCACTGCAGGTCCAGGCACAGCCTAGGAGCTAGCATAAATTTTTGCTGTCAGTGTACATTAGCTGACTTACACCTGCTAGAAGCATGGCCCTGCTGTACCTGGCAAGCCCAGGGCAAGCATTTTGCTTACTGTACTCCTGGAGTTACTGCAATGAGATACCTAAAGGGTCTTTTTTCCCCCGGTAATTAAATTAACATAATTTGTGTTAGATTTCATATTATTAACAAATTTACAGAGCATATAGTAGACTTTGATCATCTACTGTGTTGAAGGTCAAGATGCTCAGTTCTGTTCATCACAGGCAAGGTTCGGTGGCTCAGGGGACATTTGTACAGCAGGTATTTGACCTGCTGAGTTTTGCATTGCTGCTCTTGACAGAAATGAGGGAGACCTGTGTGCCATCCACTTCCTTCATTTAGTGAGGCTACTGGTGGAAATCAACCTGTGTGGTGTGTGTTCGATCAGTTCCTGCTGCCTCCCAGATCTAACCGTGCACTCCTGTTCACTCAAGGAGCCAACGTTAATATGGGGAAGCGACTAGAGACGCCCCTCCATGCAGCAGCAAGGAAATCCAGCGTGGAGGTGGTTGTCCTGCTGATAGACTATGGTGCTAACCTGAAATGCAGAAACGCTGAGTTTAAGTGTGCCCTGGATCTTGCCGTACCCAACAGCAAAGTGGAGCAGGCGCTTCTGCTTCGGGAAGGTAATGGTTTTCTTTCTTCTTCTCTTTTTTGTTTCCTTTGCCTAAGTACTTTTTCTTAACTGCTTGTAAAAGTAGTGCTCTATATAAGTTCTCTTGGCTTCTCCACTGATTTCAAGCCTGTAACACATGACACAGAAATGAATAAGCAATGTGGTTTTTGCTATATCTGACACTAACTGTTAGGGATTTAGTGGGTAAATTGGTCAGTTGTTAGTTGTTCTGTGCTCTTGTTCCTGATCTACTGATAAACACTTCTTTATCTATCTAGACTCTTAACAACTAAGGGTTAAAAACTGCCATAAGAGTTTATTCATTGGTAACATTTTAGTACCACCATCTTGTGTTCAGCCTCACACCACGGCTCAATGTCCTCCTTCCTGCATAAAAAGTGACACGAATGTGCCTGCCCTCAGTTGCCAGGAGAAGGCAGAGCTATTTGTCAGGGGAGGTGGTTATTCAGCTTCACAGCACACAGCTCTTCCATGTGGTTCATGGGCTGCAATCCCAGCACAAACCAGCAGTGCCCTTTGCAGCTTACTTTCCACTTCTCTGCAATATTTCAGATTATCTTTCCAGTCTACTAGAAGAAACTCCTGAGCAGAAATGAACCTAGATCCTCTTGTGCCATTTTTTGCACCACACACAAGCAGAACCAGGTGCATCCAATAGCAATATCCCTGCAGCGTGGATGTGCTGAGTTAAATGCCCCTCTCTTCTAACCTCTGTGTTTTCCATCTTGCTGGTACCCTGTTAGTCAATCTGTGTGCCCCTGGGCCTTGCTTGCACAGGGGGTGAGTGCTACTCCTCCACACAGGCAGCCTGCCCACCTTCCCAGCCTGCTCACTCCCCAATAAGGAGCAAAGTACGATGTGCAGAGAACCCTTTTCCAGCTGAAAAATAGTTCTTGGATGGTAAATTAATACTGTCAATATTGTGCAAGGGCTTTGTGCTGGCCCTCCACACACAGGTGGGTTTTATAGAGGAAATGAAACATTGGCTTAATATCCTTCTCTCCTACTCCCTTTCTCTGTGGCTTTTGATGCAGAGCTTTAATTTATCATGTCTAAAACCTTCTGGGATGACTTTTGCTTCAACGCTTCTCACCTCTTGTGACTTCTATCCCCATATTTGAGATGTTCAGTGCTCAGCAATGGCAGACTGTGTGAGCAAAGGAAATGCTTGTAGTTGTCCTGCTCCAGTTGCCCTGTGTGATTGAAAGTTTGTGTAGAGAAAGAAATAGTCCAATATTAATAGTTTTCGCTTCCTGAACCTTTTTTTTTTATTTCAACTTTCAATTTGTTACCATCTCCTTCCTCACAGTCAGAGACACTATAAAGGCACTTCAGCTACTGCTGAAGCCAGCTACTGCTGGCTCTTTTCAGAAATGAAGTTTCCTCACCTTTCCCCTCAGTCCTGCTTTCAGATACTTTGCTGTATCTATTATCTACAACTTCATTTTTCACCTACTTCTTTTGTGTTTTCTGAGGTCCTTCTGTATGAAATAAGGACTCCAGGGACCTATTGTGAAGAGTTTTCTTTATACTCCCTGACTTTTCTGCTGTGGTTACTTAGATGACTCCCTTTAATTGCTCCTCTTCCTAGCTGTTAGGTGATGGGAAATACTAAATGCTTCTGTTTTCCTAACTGCTTTGGGAGATAGTAGATTTTTTTCTTCTTTTCCAGTGACAGTAGTACAAGTGCTCTTTTGTAAATATCCCATATTTTTCTATTAACTTATTCTCAAAGGGGCATTATCAACCTGTTTAGGCTCCTAAATTTTCCGGTAGTAAAAGCACAGATTATGAAGCTTACATGCAAGATAGAAGGATGGGATTTTAAACACACATCTCTACCCATTGCTTGCCACACACTGCTGTGATTGCTACTGTTTGGCCAGAAACCAGAAGGGCAGGGCTGAGCCAGGTCTCAAAGACTGAACACCTCTGAGTAGGAGTAAAGATTCCACCTGGTGTAGCTCCAGCAAGAAGAAAGTGAAGGGGAGGCAGGGACAAGTTCACTAGCAAGTTGCATTTGCATATGCAAGCATGCACTTGCAGAAGCAACAGACTCATTTCCAGCGGGTTTGTGCCTGGTATGCCCCTCACCTGACCTGTGGAGGGGTGGGCTGGGGGCAGCTGCCTTGTCACTCCACAGGGAAGCCACCAGGGCAGCAGCATGCTGCGTGGTGTCATGCAAACCACTGCCCAAGCCAGCCTCACCCAGCCCCCATGAGCCCTCTGGCAGCTTTCCTACCAGTGGACTCTCTGATGTTTAACAAGAGTTTTTCGTATGTGGCAACGTTTGCCTCAAGGCAAGGGAAGGACCAAAAGGCCTGTCTTTTTTTTTTTTTTTTTTGTTGTTGTCTTTTTTTTTTTTTTTTTTTTTTACATTTTTTTTTACCCTGGGTGCCTTTTTGCACAGAACTTTTGACAACTTTCTGTCTTCCAGCTCTTTTCCTTCCAGTCAGACTGAATTAAAATTTGATAACACATTAAGAAATTGTTTTTGGAAGCAATGTGCTTATATAAATAGGCTAAGTTGAATGTACTACTAGTGCAGATACCTGCTGAGACACCAGTGGTTGGAAGAAGCATGTTCTGTGTATATGAACAACCAACTGTATTTGCCATATCCACCCTATTATGGCTGGTCTACACTGAGCACCTCTGCAGCTTCCCATAACGCCTCTTGTTTTTATCCTTACAACACTGCTAGGGGTTGACTTATTTTCTGAGCAAGGGCTATGCATCCTGGTGCTCTCTCTTCAGACATCTTTATGGTATTTTAAGTATTTGCTCAAGAAAACATGCAGGAAAGCCTAGCCATGCGTGCTGGAAAAGGTTTTTAATGCTCATAGTTTTCAAATCGCTGAACCAATTTTGACAACATAAGGTAAATATGAGTAATAACGTATCTAGTCCTCCCTGACTTCAGGAAGTCATTGTGTAGTGCTTGATCTGATTTGCAAATCTTGCTAGTGTTTGTTGGTTTCTGACTTATTTTTTTCCAGGTCCTGCCAGCCTTGCCCAGCTGTGCCGGTTGGGTATCAGAAAGCATCTGGGTCGGTCGTGCCTATATACAGTCCACAAGCTGCACCTACCTGAGCCACTTGAGAACTTTCTCCTTTATCGTTAAGTTTGTGACTATCTTTAAAAAAAGAGGAACAAATGGTTGTTTACTCTAAAATTATTATATCAAAGAAAAAAATCAAAGACATCATTTACTGTCAACTGTGGATACCAAACATCAGCTGCTACGTGACAGTGCAAATTGAAAACACCTTTCTACAGACAGTGAATGATATTATGATAAAGTTCCCTTGCAGTCTATTGCCACATCACTCATGCCAGCCTAAGAAGTTGTAGTACATGAACAGCTCACTTGACATGATACACATGCAGACATCCACACACCTGCAGACAGACACACAAAGATTTCCCTTGCATTTAGTGTTATATTTATTTCTGTGGTACTTGTGCAGCTTATTCCTCTTTTCTATTCAGTCTTACTGTCAAAATCAAGGTAGTGACTCTTATTCTTCAACTAGAGTGAGAATGAAAGCCTTCAGTGCCCAACATCAGCCATATTTAATATATTGCACATCATTTCTCTGCTTTGACTTCACATCCTCCACCTCTTTCCCATGGTCTAGTGGAGCCATAGCAACTTCCAGCAGACTCTGGCTGTCCAGCTACTGTACGTCCCCTCTCCCTCAGTCCAGCTGTCCACAACACTGACACATCTTATCCTCTGAAATGCAAGTGATGTTACCAAGGCAGGTGCAGGGGTTTGGAGTAAGCACACAAAAATATGTGACAGTCTTAAAAAACCTGACATCTCTTCTACAAACATTCCCTCCTAACCTACGTCACCTGAGATCTGGCTGTGCTTGTTACTTGAATAATTTTTCTTAGCTGAATTCCAGGGCAGAACCGCAAATATTTTCATAGACATAGTAGGTCAGCTTTCAATGTCTGTCCTTTTCAAAGTTTATAAATAACCAAGGGAATGAGTCACGGCTCTTCACTTGGGCTTTGCACACTTTGACATTTCTCAAGTCCTTGGACTTCAGAGCAAGATAGAAGCAAGACCCTAAGGACAGTTGTGCATCACTTAAATGTTCTCCTTGATGGAGATCACTCACCAGGAGGAGCAGTTTGCAGTCTTGTCTGCTTCCTTGTCCTTCCTCCAGAGGCTTTCATCATCTTCTTGTGAGAAGGGATTTTTAGAGTGTTATGACTTCGTCCATTGTGGTATTAGTTTAAATATCATCAGGGTTAGTAGCTTGGACACAGCAGAGCTAAAAATGTGCACCTCTTTGAGTTGAGAAATGTGGGATCCAGCGACTGGTGCAATGCCTGCATGGTTCTGTAAAGGTTGGTTCATTTTTCCCATGGAGATTGTTCTGAGGGGAGAAATGTTTTTTCAGACCCAAGACTAGGTAAACTTCTGCTGTTAGACAGGCAATGGTGTTTCACTTGTAGTAAAATGGGAAGTAGAGGTAAAAGGAGAGTCTGTCTCCACTTAGCTCATCTTCACAGGTCCAAGAGGCTGATGGCACATCTTCAGGCTATGAGACATAGTGATTTTATTGTGAGCTATGCACGCTCATACCAGTTTCCACTGCCCATACATCTTAAGTCAGGGGGAACTGGCCTTCTGGAGTCTGACTAACAGGACTGGCTTCCAGCAGCCTTTGAGCTTCTCTCCCTGCTCCCACAGCAGCAGTCTCTCTGGTTCAATGCTAATCCCTTCATTTCACCAAGACGGTTTCCCTCTCTGAGACATAGGTCTGATGTTTCCCATACTTTCTAAAGGTTAATTCAGCACAAGTAAGATAAACTGTGCTCCCCACAGTTCATGAGACTGGACCTGCAATGTTACAGCCAGAAATGACTGTAATTCTCAGCCTGCATTTGCACATATTGAATACTATCTGACAGCAAGAACTATTGCCCATAAAGTTGTCAGTGACATGAATGACCTTGTATAGTACAGTATATCATGAATCTCAGAGATTTGAACTGTAAATTCTCAAGAGCCTCTGAAAAATCAAATGCTATCAAGAAAGAAATGTCTGTATTAATCTGATGTCAGCAAATCTCTCTCAGTCTTATCCTTACTGCCAGCTCACCTGCTCTGTTTATAAGGTCACAATCAGAATACCATCCACTATCTAAATAGAGAGACAGAGACTCAGATGTGTGGCTTGTCATACTTGCATTGCAATCAAGGAGCTATGGCAATTTATGGGATCTATTTCAGAATGCATAATACTGAATTGATTTCCTACTGCAATCATCAATGAAAGCAATGTTTCACTTGCATAGGATTTTAAATTGAAAAAATTTATCTTCATTAAGGAAATGCAGAGTCTATTCAGCCTCTCAGAAAGGTTTACATTAAGAACCAGCAGAAGCTGCCCTATGTTTATTATTGATATTAGCTTCCTATCAAAAAATCACCTCATCTTTGCTTCCTCTTGGAGACATCATTCTTCTGTATATCAGAGAGCCTGGAGGGAAGAGGACCTCAATAAATCAGGATAAAAGCTCAGAAGTCCTGACACTGACATTTCATTAGAAACTTTACCTAGACTTTCTTGCTCTTATCTCAAAAGATTAAGATACCCATTTAAGTTTTATTGACTGTGCTTCATGTTGCAACAATGCATGGAAATATTACCGAGGAAACAGCTGGAGGAGGTATTTAATTTTTTTGCAAATATGCTGTCTCATATGAGGATAGCGAAGGACTGGGACAATTTTCTAGAAGACTACTGAATCTTGTTGGTGATTTTTCAGAATGAGTTTGAAAAGCATCTGTCAGGTGTGGATAGAGCTGCTTTTCCCCAGGCAGAAGAGCTAACTAATCTCACAAGGTCTCTTTCCTTCAAAATAAGTGGCATCTTCTCTGTCATTCTATGGTCACTAATAGAAACCAGTCATTTGGGTAAAATGTGGTGTTCCTGGGTACACAGACATTTTTCTGTGCTGCAATGTCCATTGCTATACCACATCTGTATGACTTTACCCCCCACAATTACCAGCACTATGCTTCAGTAAAAAGTGCTACATATCTCAATAGGAATTACACAATATCCTGGTTGTTGGAAAAGTTTTTATGAATCACAAACACTTACTGATTCTAAGTACAGACACTGACTTGCAGCGTAAAGTGCAAGCTTGGGCTTTGAATGCTCACTAGCCATGAAGTCCTAGGTTCTAAGTGTATTTTGCAGGAGTGGCTTAAATAGGTTACTGAAGTGCAATATAAACCCAGAAGACTCTTTTTATAATTTTCAATCTGTTGAGCCACTTTTCAGTTTTCTTACCCATCTATTATGACAGATCCAGTATGGAGTCAGAAATACCAGTGATGAGGATCTCTCAGATCTCAACATAATCAGGTATTGACTTCAAGCTATCATCCACTACTCAGTGTATCTCTACCATTACTTATGATCCAAAGTAAAACAAAATTAAATGGGCTTTGTATCATCCCAGTCTTTATCTTTAAAATAAGCAGTCTTCATATTAATGTTCTCTCTACCAGTAGATGCATTCCAATGACTCCAAACATCTTTGCAATTATTTTCTTTTTCCTTCCCACTGCATCTTTTCTCACACCACTAAGCTCTTGTTCATAGGCATATCTTTCCTGATCAGCTTTCTCTTGGATTCACATCTTTCTCCTCTGTCAATAAGAAAATGGCTTTTACTTTCCTCCTTGAGAAGTCTAACTCTTCAACAGCAGGCATCTTAGCCAAGGTCAACCTTCTTGTCTGTGTTATTTCTACTGCACACCAGGCTGCTGTGTTGGGGTCCTTGTGGGAGCAGGACTATACTGGCCACAGATTTCATGCAGAGCTGGAGCAAGACATTTTGCCATGCTGGATGCTGTCTGGACTAACTCCAGACAAGGCCCCTCTAATTGCTGGCTACTGGCTGCACATAACTGGTTTTCTCTGTGTCTAATCACAGCAGGAGACAGGCCACTGTCATTCACAGTTTGCATGACTTTGTAAAAACAGTTGTGGTGTTGCTCTTCTTGGTGTCCCCTTCTTGGTAATTCAGCATCCTGGCTCAAAACCTGGCTTCACAGGTTTTCTTGTAGCTTGAGAGCTCTTTTTCCCAGAGGCTCATCTGCAAGCAGTCTGGCTAATGGACAACTTCCTCAGGGATCTACAACAGTGAAAATAAATAGACCAATACATTTTGAAAGGGTTTAATGAACAATGTTTCTCCTGGTAGGTAGGAAAAGAAAAATTACATTCTAACTTGGCCCCTAAAAGATCCCTGTTTTGTTTTCCTGACCAATCTGTTGGGTTCAACCTGCTGAGACAGGAAATCCTGTCTCAACTTTTCATAGCAAATGTCCCTGATTTTCTGTCTGTCCAACTGAATCTCCCATGCACAAAGTGAAATTGAAAACAGGGAGAAATGCCAAGCTGCTAGAACTTGTGATACAGTAGGAGCTGAAATTCCCAATGTCTGTCTGGAGGTGCTGACATCCCACCTTCCTGGACAGAGGCAGGCTCTGAGGGAGGCTGTCCATCGGTCTGTCCACCTGCATGCTCCATCTTCTTGTGATGGGACATGACAGTGCCACTTCAGATGGGGGGATTTGGGGCTCATCTCCTTCCAACTCTGTCTTCCCCCAGGCAACTCAAGCCCTGTCCACATCCACCTCATGGCATTTAGACTTCTCACTCTGCATGCTAGAGATTAGTGTTGCGCTGTCCTTGTGTAAACCCTGGTGAAGGGAGGCAGCCCCTCTCCGTGCCACTCACTGTCCTCCACGTGCTGACTGTTTTGCAGGGCAAAAGGCACAGAGGCTGCCCGACAGCTTTCTGTACCAAACCTGACCTCCATCTCCTGCACTGCAACTCTGCTATGGACATTTAGAAGACCTGAAGTCCACAGTGGATTAAAAACTCTGGTGGTTTGTCCCAAACAGGGTGTTAGGGCAAGACTGATACTAATGAAAATGAAACACATTCACTGACTCTTAGCTGAAAAACCTGGCTGACCTATATGCTGGGCTGACAGTTCATGATGTCTTCATGTGTTTCTTTTCCAGAAATTATCTTTTTCCACACACCAAATGTTCCTCACTGTGAATTTTTTAATGTTCTGCAAGAGATGTATATTATGTTAATGTCAAATACAGTTTATTCCACACAGACCTTCTGTCTAATTTGATTCTTGTTTCTTGAACATTCCTCTATTGTTAAATTTTATACCATTGGTAGAAGCTCATGATGTACATTGCAAGCAAACAGGAAACTACGACAGGTTTGGAATTGAAAAATCTTCAATAAAAGGTACCAGGAATTGTGGGAGAAGGCATAATCTGCACATTCAGTTGAGAATAACATCTGGAAGGGGAGAGAGATGAGTCAGCAGAATATCTCATTCTAGTATTTCCTTTAACAAGTCAGATAAAGCAACACATTAGTCAACAAACGATTGCAATGAATATATATAGTAACTAGCAATGGATAAAGTTTCACGTGTGAAAGATTTTTAAGTTATTTTTCAGTGAATTAAACTTATATATCCAGAACTTTCATTCACAGCAGTCAGGACAAAACTATTGTAAATGCCAAAACCCAGCACATATTCACTATAGCAATTTTTGTCATTATGCATCTAGTCCGTGGTATTACCTTTTACAAGTCTGGGTTACCAAAGTCACAATCACTAACTTGGATCACTTTCATTCAATAGCAAAATTGAAGTCTGAGAAATACAATTATGTTCCAGCTATGTAAAAAAATAAAGTGATTTTTGTATTTATGGTAACAAGGTATTTAATGCCCTTAGCTACACGTGAGGAACTGTGATGACTAGGAACAGGGGAAAAAATGTGACACCCAGACCAGTCTTTGTGGGGAAAGAAGGGTTTGAGTTTAAACCCATGTTTTTTTGAAACAACCTAATGGAATAATATACAGAGCTTTCTAGTTTCATCTTGTCCCCCAGATGTAGAGTTTTAATGGAAAAGATCTGAAAATGGTGGGAGAAAAAACATCCTGCCCTTTAATAGCTTTTCAGGCCTGGAGGCTGCTGCTATTTCATCTGATCTCCTCTGTAAGACATGCCACAGGACCTCACCCAGTAATTGCACTAACCAGGACCGTGCTTTGTGCTACAGTGCGTTTTACAAAATTGAAGGTCAAGCAGGCTCCCCTGCCCAACCAGCTTCCCTGGGAGCTGCTCCATGGGTGCTACATCCCCAGCCCTGGGGAGGTGGTGGTATGGAAGGTTGCCTTCTCCTTTGCATATGTCTGTTCTTGCCCAAAGCCAGGAGCTGCTGCCTCTGCCAGTAAGATGGTGTGCTGTGCCAGAGGGTGGTCCAGCTGAGTTAGTGCCTGCGATTCTGGTAACCCAAGTTTATAGAAAATAAGATGAAAAATAAGTTCAGTAATGACAAAAATTGCTATCTTGTCTATGTGTTGGGTTTTTCTGGTGTTTGGTAGGTTATTTTTGCAGCATCCTGCCATATTTTCAGCTGTATGTTACCAGGGGCTTGCTAGCAATATGTTTTTGTGGTAGTTGATTAATTTTCTGCCAGGTCTACCTGCTGGCTGTAGAGGTTAACATGCTGTAACAGTGTGAAAACGAGACAGGATGGGACAGGAGGGAGATTTAGAGATTTACAGAGAAAACTTGTTCTGACATTTATTTTCTATTCTATGAGGGTTTGTGAGTAAAATGTGCCTTTTTTTTTCTCATAGGAAGAGAAGAATTAAAACTCCATAGGCCTTATGAATTACTCACTGTATGATGCCCATGTTGTCCTCCACCAACTTCACAAACATTAATTCCAGTTTCTTTTTTTTCTGGGGTGGTGAGAAACATGCGTTAAGCTTTGTATTTGGAGAAGGGAGATGTATAAATTTACTGAATTCTGCAGAAAGTTAATTTAGAGCTAGGATGTTAAAAATCTTTGTTCCCTACACTTTTCTCACACTACATGCTGACTAAATGCTTATTTTACTCTCATTAAAACGAACAAATGGTTATAGGTACTGACAGCATTCCTGTGTTTGAAGGCTGGTGTAGAAATTCCCATGAGGGTAATAGGGTTTATTAACAGTGAAAACAAGGCATACTTTTTCACATTTTATGCATTAACCAAAAAAATACGTCAAGTAGGAGACAAGTATTAAATGAAGAATGTTAATGTTGGTGTAGCATTGGCTGAGGACAGGGGAACATGATAGGGGCACAGAACACGCAGTGACTGTAAAATTTGACAATTTACTGCATTTTCAAATATTAAATCAGGATAACTCTATTCCTAAATATGTTTCAAATAGCATGTCCGCTTTACAGATGGGCCTTCATGAATTACTAACTGCTTAAAGATCATCCTCTTATTATTTGAATCTCATTATGCTGCAGAGAAATGCTTGCTTTTAACAGTTTCAGACGGTGAGTTTCTGCTGCCTATAGCCTGAGATGTGTACAAAGATACTTTGGCTTTGTCCCAGGAGCTTTGTGCCTTTCATCACTGAGTACTTGTCAAAGACCACTCATTCCCAGACTTTCAGAATGGCTCCTAATTAATGAGTGAGATAATTTTGGTTTGCTACTCGTGCTTTCAGTGTCACTACAGATTTACAGCAAAGCATATACATGAAACACGGCATCCAGAATAACTAAGGTGACTGAGGAATGGATTTTTTGGGTTGGGGTTTTCCAAGATTTCAGTGAAAAATTTCCTCTAAAATGATGCCAACAAGTAACACCAGCTTGTTTCCACAAGCAGGTTCCCACAGGCTGTTGGTATAGATAGGCAAGAAATTTCACCCTGAGCCTGACACTGCTATTTTGGTAGAAGTGCCTTCTGATTCTGCCTCCCAAGTGCTCCCCTCCCACCCATTGTGGGCAGCTGTTGTGTCAGGGCATCACAGCTGCTCTGCAGGGTATCTGGGGGGCCTGCAAACCATTTGACATTTATTAAAATTTTTGAGCTGAAACAATTCATTCTGCACAGAAAATGTCCTGCCTGCTACTAACCTATTGTAAATGGATGAGAAATACCTAGGCTTTTCATGATGATAGCGGCTTGGGAATAAATACGCTTTTGTCATTGAGCATGAAATCATTTGTTAGCAATTTTTTTTAAAATGTATCTTAGGCATAGCAACTTAAAAAGGTTCATCACTGGGACATTTTAACAGATAATTCTCTTTGCCAGTATAAATGTCTAGCAAATTTAGTTGTCAGAAGAAACTGTAAGCTGAGTGAGAGGCTTCTTTCAGATCTTCAGATGCCTGCCACAATACTATCATAGTATCATATCTATCATAGTATACAACCAAACCAATCATTTTGGTTGGAAAATTCCTGTAAGATCATCAAGTCCAACTGTTAACCTATCACTGCCAAGTCCACCACTAAACCATGTCCCTAAGCACCACATCTACACATCTTTTAAATACCTCCAGGGATGGTGTTGCCATCATTTCCCCTGGCAGCCTCTTCCCATTCCTGACAACCCTTTCAGTAAAGAAATTTTCTGAATATACAATCTAAACCTCCCCTGGCACAACTCAAGGCCATTTCTTCTTGTCTTATTCCTTGTTTCTTGGGAGAAGAGACCTCGTTACAGCCTCCTTTCAGGTAGTTGTAGAGACTGATAAGGTCTCCCCTCAGCCTCCTTTTCTTCACACTAAACAACCCTGGTTCTCTCAGCTGCTCCTTGTAACACTTGTGCTCTAGATTCTTCACCAGCTTCATTGTCCTTCTTTGGACACACTCCAGCACCTCAGTGTCCTTTTTGTAGTGAGGGGCCCAAAACTGAACACAGCACTCAGTGCAGCCTCATCAGTGCCGAGTACAGGGGTATCATCACTTCCCCAGTCCTGCTGGCCACACTCTTTCTGATACAAGCCAGGATGCTGTTGCCCTTCTTGTCCAACTGATCACACTGCTGGCTCATATCCAGCCAGGTGTTGACCAACACACCCAGGTCCCTTTCTGCCAGGCAGATTTCCAGCCACTCTTCCCCAGGCCTGTAACATTGCACGGACTTGTTGTGACCCAGGTACAGGACCCGGCACATGGCCTTGTTGAACATCATACAATTGGCCTCAGCCCATTAATCCAGTCTGTCCAGGTCCCTCTGTAGAGCCTCCCTACCCTCAAGCAGATCAACACTAGAGAGGTGATGTGAAAATAGTATCTGGGTACAATCCCCTCACCTTTTCAAGATGGAGAATGATTTTGAGAACTCCTGTTTTGTGGTCTGCAGCTGCAGACAACATCAGGTCTGCTCTGAAAAGGGTGTGTGTGTGGAGAACTTACCGCTCCCCCCAAGCAGTTTGAGGGGATGCTCAGGCTGAGAAGACACAGGAACACATGGGTCTGGGCCCCACCACCTCCCTGTACCACTGCCAGGAAGGGGAGGGCCAGGTGGTCCTGCCACAGACTTTGGTCTTTATACTTCAGCTTCAGGTGAGTCTTGCACTATGTACATTGGTTTTCAGGGGAGGTTTCTCTTCTGCCATAACATCAGTTATTCAGATAAGCGGCCAAGCTGGATGGGTAGTATCTAGGACAAGCTTGTATACTTGTCACGGTGCTCAGATCATAAACCTTTAGGAAGGGAAACTCTTATTTCTACAATATCAGCATTGTGAGTTAGCACCCACTAGCTGTTCCAGAGGATTTCCAGCCTCATGCAAAACAAAAACCAAGATGTGCTTGGGGACAGCAAAGGAAACATCTACTAAGGCTCACAACTGCTATAGATGGCTGCTTATTGCAGTCCCAATTTTGTGTTTTCAAGACTGACAATATGAATAGCTCCTGATCTGAACAGCTAATCTGTCCAATGCCAGGTGTGTGGATTTCTTAGGACTAAAGATAACACTGGGGACTGGTTCAGATCCTATGGGCTTGACTTAGGCTATTCCACAAGCCTTCTTCTCCACAGCATCACATGTCATCTCCAGGAGCAGGGCAGGGAAACAAGTATGTTATTCAGGACAGTCTAGTAATTTCACTCACCTTAATAATTTGTTAATAATCTTTGCCAAAAGTAAATGAGAGCACCTGCTATGCCAACAGGGTGCTGGAGGGAACAGAACCAGATGCAAGGTCCAGGGACTTTTTGTCTCTCTGCCCTTATTGCCCAAAGCAGCTGAACTGGCAGTGTAGCTTTCTGACGACCATTTTTGGAAGCCAACATAAGCCCCTGTTCAGGACAAGTGTTTAAGGGATCATGGGCTAATTTTTGTGCAAGCCCACAAATCACATTTTGCAATAGTGACAAAGTGTTGGTAACTTTCCCCATAAGGAAGTCTGGGAGGCCATAGTTGTGAGAACAGCTGGAACATGCTGGCTGTTCCCACAGGCAGAAGTGTAGAAAGATATGCCATGTAAGGGAAATTTCTAGAGGTAGGCTCCAACAAGGTCTGGAAAGCAGCCCATGAGTGTGGGTGGAAAAGCTTATTGCAATACAATGTGCTAGATGAGCAGTGAGCATCTAACCCCGGTGAAACTGGGGATGAGAAGCACCTGAGCAGAGGAGCTCCTCAACTAGATATCTCCATCCCATGAACCTTTTATCACTCTCTCATCTGCCTTTCCAATACTCCTCAGCTGTTACTGCTGTTGCCTTCTGGTACTGGTAGTCAGCGGGATGTGAGAGCAACTGGAGGGAGACATGGTAAGTTACTTAGTTTGGTAAGACCCACCACAGGCCCTTGGGCTTGGGAAGGTGATGTGTTTGCTGGCAGTCTGCACAACTAGGGCATGTGCTCTGACTTGGACCTGCCATCATGAGCAGTTGCTTAGCAGGGCCAACTTGGCTGACCTCTGTGGTGCTGAGTTTGCTTCTGATGTGTTTGGGTTTTCTCCACACTGGTCTAATGGCTGGGATTGTTGAAGAACTATCATAATTTCCTTTTTTTTTAATGGAGATTGTTTTTCTAACAGAATTACTGTCTTTGTGGAAATTGCTTTGCTTATTTCAGAAATGGCTATTTTACACTGTAAAGTTTGGGAACCAAAAAGATTTGCCAGCAAGCCAAAGAATTCCCACTCTTTTCCAAAACTAATAATGAGAAGTTAGAAAAGAAAAGGAGAGAGAAATGGAAATATGTTCTATGCCTGGCTTTGGGTTTCACTTAAATTCAGTATTGGACAAGACTAGTTTACATTTAGCTGAATTCCAGGAGATTGTGGTAAAAAACCACCACAGCTCGCAAGTACTAGGTTGAGGAATTTCCTATTGTTGCACCTACTGTCTGCTTCTGTCACAGGAGGTCATTTCACCAAACTTGATAAGAAACCAAGATTCCAACCCAAAAGACAGGACAAAAAAATAAATCTGAAGAACGGCTTGGAATTGCAATGATTTGAAAAAAACTTCCAGTGTTTGAATTCTTTTTGCATGGACTGTAGTGTACAACTTTTAAAGCCAGCTTCAGAAAGAAATGTCAAGATTTATTTTGTAGCATACAGACTTTTACGCAGGTGTTCACTGAGAGACACTTGGCACCAGATGGTGGAAAATGGAGTGTTGCTGCTCTTCTGTCTGTGAGGAGGATGCTCCTAATCCCCTCTTTACCACAAAGAAAATGCAAGAAACTTGTGTGCAAGCTCTCATGCTAAATTTGTTCTGCTCTCTGAGAAATCTTGGTGCTTCTGTACATCTACAATGAGTTAAAGTACAGATGCAGGTGCTGCTGACACCAAGATGTATTTGCCACTTCCTTCAGAATCTGTTGGCTTTGATTTAGGGACTCTGTTGTTAAGTAAAACTGCCAACATGAATAAAGGAACAACAGTTACTTGCAGAAGTTTGTTCGTTCCCAAGCCAGGCTGATGGGATGTTTGTAAAGGGAAGTTTCTGAGAGGATGAGAGGAAGGGAAAGCAAAACCACTGCACACTTAGAACAACTGTAAGGAAAGGAAAGCTTTTGGAAGAGAGATTGATTTGAGTAAAGGAAATTAGGGATATAAGAACTGGACAATATTATTAATTTCTCCAAGGGAGAACTTCTTCACTCTGTGTATGTTCAGAGATTTCAGAGCAGCCTTCCAAAGAAAACCCAGAAACCTCAGGAAATGGTGCTGGTGATTTAGTACTGCGTTCAAGCTCTGGCAGACTTAACTGCTGTGATTTAAAATGTGGCTGTCCCAGATGTTTGCCTTGCTTGTCAGCTGGAAATTACTGTCTTAGAGAAGATTATGACATGTGCTAGTGTCTCAGGGCTCAAGGTTACAGGCTGGAGAAGAAGACTGCCTTTATGCTTTTTTGAGCTAGCATAACGGATCATATACTAAGACAGTTGTGGCATCAGTTTGTGGCCAGTGCTGCCATACCCTGTAAGAGTGAGGGTGATCTCTGCTGAACGTAGGGAACAGGGTAGGGGCAACAGTTTAGACCACTGCAACTAAATCTGCTGAAGCTGTCAGTCAAAATCCTCGCCTCTGAGATACAGGAGCCCCAAAGTTGAGGTTTTGTGGTTCGGGCATTGGACAACACTGGCTTTCTACTGGAGAGGAGTTGTTTCACCTGGAGGTGTTGCATCCAGAGGCTGTGCAGTACAGACTGCACAACAGCACTGTCAGGTGGTCAGAGTCTCATCACTTGGCTGTGAATTCAGCCATAATTTTAAGGTGAGTTTCAGCTGATTAAACATACACACCTACATCTCTGCTTATCATTTAAAGCTCCCATTTGCATGCCAAGACAGATCCACCAGCAGTGTGTTTTTGCTGTTTGTAGCTATATTTATGCTGATAATAAGAAAGAAAGTCTTATACTTGTCCAAGATAGTAAATAATAATGAAGTATGTTCTGTGATGAATAGTTGATGTGCATAATTTAAAAACTGATTAACAAGTGGGAGAAAAAAACAAGATAATAGAACATTTAATTGTGTTACTTATAAAATATTAAAATTTTGAAGGACCAAAAAAAATGTGATTCTGTTTATAAGTTATGCTGTAAACAGAAAAAAATAATATTGAGTGTTGTAGGTTCAATTTAATGTGCACTTTTATCCACCAAAGTTGGTCACATTTGAATAACGATGAAGTGATTTCTGTATCTAGCTCTGTTTATGTAGAACTTAGGGATGCAGGTGTTATTTAAATGGAAAACAGTATTGTAATGACTAAAAGTTCCGGTGTGTCTCTGTGTTGTGTAAGCTGTTTCTGATCTGTATTTGAAATTGTGTGTGTTTTATCTTGAGATCCAGGTTGATGTTAAAACTTGTTCCCTTGTTGCTGGAGAATTTTTTCCTTGCTTCCAAAACAGATTTGCAACTAAGGAGGTTAAATGAATTAAAGCTGTCTTACATATTCCTGGCACCCAGCAGGGCTGTATAAGACCCTGTAGGAATCTTTTGATTTTGAAACACATTATTTGGGGAATTTCATTTAGCTTGATTATGCCGGTCATATCAAGATGATGCTTAAGAAGCAAGTGGCTCTAAACGGTAAATAATATTATGGTAAATAAATTATTTGCCACACCAGACCAAAGCCAACACACTACCTCTGTTAGAATGTCTGAGCTACTAGCTGAAGAAAGAGACAATTGTCAAGAGACAATTAATGTCCATCAAACTCTTCACTTACCTGTTTTCTAGTTGCTCTCTACTGAAATCTGGCTGCATACCAGTTTAAGGACATCTACGATATAAGTCAGAGGAGCATGATTCTTGGTCAGCAGAGAAGGTGACTACATTCTCGGTTCTGGGCATGCCCCACACTTTAAAATGAAATGAAGGAAATCTTGAGCACACAATAAAGTGATTTTATCAGGGCCTGAACTTCCCCTGTGAAGCTCTCTAGAGGTCACAGTTCCAGGGACTTACATTTTGTTAATCAATGTAGGCATAATCTTTATGGCTTTAATCTTGGGATACAATGGTATGTGTCCTATATACTGGAGGCTTTAGGAACCTCACTTCTGGCTGTTTATACAGTAGTGCAGAAAATCTCAACAATGAGGAAGGAATGCAATTTTGCAATTTGGAAGAAAAATGGTGTTTCTTTTTCACCCTGTTCTATGTGTTTCTGATTCAGCCTTTCTACTCATTGTGTCTCACTATAAACAGTAGAAAATAAAACTAGGCTCTTTAAAACTGTAAAAAATACCAGTCTTATTAATGTATGGGACATGGAAAATTGCTGCAAGGTGAGATCTGGCCAAACAGAAAATAATTCTTTTAGGAGAAGTTGTGCATGTACTGGAGGTAGGCTGTGGTGGACACTACACAGGACAAATGCAAAAGGTGGGGAGATCCAGGAACCTGCATTTTCACAAGCTGCAAGAAAAATATTTATGGGCCTATGATTTGAAAATAAGGTCTCATTCATCATAGGTGAGGAACACAAAAACACTTCCAGTAGTGACAGAGCCTGGGAACTGCCATTGCAATGACCAATTGAAAAGAAAGAGTATGAGTCAATGTTTCCTTCAGTTCTTCGAGGTCATCTTGTAAATAATATAATCATAGAATTGTATGGGTTGGAAGCGACCTTAAAGATCTTCTAGTTCCAATCCCCCTGTCATGGGCAGGGACACCTCCTACCAGACCAGGTTGCTCAAAGCCCCATCCAACCTGTCCTTGAACACTGCCAGGGAGGGGGCAGTCACAGCTTCTCTGGGCAACCTGTGCCAGTGTCTCGCCGCCCTCACAGGAAAGAATTTCTCCTTAACATCCAATCCAAATCTACCCACTTTCAGTTTGAAACTGTTTCCCCTTGTCCTATCACTTATATGTCCTTGTAAAAAGCCCCTCTCCAGCTTTCCTGTAGCCTCTCAGGTACTGGAAGTCTGCCTAGAGCCTTCTCTTCTCCAGGCTTAACAACCCCAACTCTCTCAGTCTGTCTTCACAGGAGAGGTGCTCCAGCCCTCTGATCAGCTTCATGGCCCTCCTTTGGATGATCTTGTCTATTAATAAGTGCAGTGGGAACTGTGCTGTTCTTGGCGTTGGCTAAGGCATTCAGTTCTAATAGGTCCCTTAGCAGGTACTTTTCCTGCTCTCCCACCATGTGATGGGGGAAACTTGGTATTAAATGGTTTTAAATTAAACGGGTAGAAGATGTAACTGGATTATGTGTGTTTACACAGACCTACATGCACACATGTATGGATACAGACACTAATATACATACACATCTATCTATATAGATGTTTGTATGTATACACATATATGTGTAATCAAATACACACACACACACACACATATATATATATATATATATACAGGCTGTCCTGGCCTCCCTCTGCACTGTTCTAACACTGCAAAGATTGCTGTGCAAGATGGCAATGGGTCAGGTGAGGCTCAGGCTCTCATGTGGTTCCAGGGACTGCAGCATTTCTTTCAAAGAGTGGCTTTCCCCTCACTGCGTGCATAGAAGTAATTATCTCTTATCATCACTTACTGATTCCATGAATTTTACACCTAATGGTTCAACCCAGTCTGTGCCTGTAGGCCCTTTAGGATGCAAAGATAGGATAGGTGCATTTTGAAATGAAAGCAGTGCGCTTGTTTGAAGACTTTCAGTGTAAATATTTTTAATCTTATGACCTTTTTTAGATTTAAAGTTACTAGCTGTGCTGTCTTTTTACCTCATACTCCTACCAGAAAGAGCCAGAACCAGCTGAGTGCCTAATTTTGGGTAAACTGTTAATGCCTGAAGAAATTCTGCTTGCACCAAAAAATAAGAATGTTAAATCCCAAGCAAGGGTTACTTTCCTCCAGTTTGTTAGCAGACAGGTAGGTTTTGTAATGTAAAACATTTCCAGGCTGGAACAAAGACAGAAGGAATCATCACAAGAACTGATAATGCTCCGACTAAGCAAAGACTTTGGGATCCACCCAGGCGACAAGTGTCTAGTTATTTGGGAATATACCATGATCCAAAGGAGAAATCATGCCAAAGACTGAAATTACAGAGTGTGGTCCTATAGCACTGAAAGGAGACCCATTTCTGAGGAATGGACGTGGAAACTGGATCCTGCCCTCGCTGAGGCTTCACCCCTGCCTTTGCCTCTCTGGTGCTGTCAGAAGACAAGTGCAATCAAACCAGAAACTCCTTTTGTGAACACTGTCTATTTACTCCACGAGATATAAATACACACAAATCAGGACACCAACAGCCTGGGATAAAGTATGCCTGGGAGCTATCAACATGCTGTGGGGAACTCAGGGGTCCCCCCTTTCAGAGAGGGTGATGGAACGCAGGGATGTCTGTCCCCATGGGGAGGGTTGCAGGCTATTGGCCCCGTTAGGCACTCTGCGCAAATCCAGCAGCCTCCAGTAATACCAGGCTACAGCTTACCCATCCAGGTAGAGGTTTATGTAACACAACAGGACCAAAATATGTGCAACGAATACCAGACTGTTCAAACAATTACCCTATACAGTCAGCAGGTCTCTCAGTCAAAGGATCAAATGGCCAAAGTCTCCCTATTCATGGGTGACTAGGGACTAAGGGACTTCTGTCTTGTACGCTTCTTCTTACTGTGGTTGAATTTAAAGCTCTTAGCTAATGCTTCTTCACTTGCAACCCCTATTATTGCATATTTGGATACATATGCTGATTCCTTTCAGTGATGGAATTGCTGACATGTTTGCTAATACTGCTGAAGATAGGATTAAACATAGCATGTGGCAAGCTAGACACTAAACTTAAGCAGTACCAAAGGGGAAAAATTGTTTTACCATTCTTCATTTTACATGTTAATCATCAAAACTAACATTTATATCACTTTATCCATTTACACATTTTTTCCCACAACTTTTTGAATGCTGAAATTTCAATGGCCAAGACACAAATGTAATTTCCAGTCAGACCAAAGTGTCAGCCTGTGTCCAGCATGAGAGGCCAAACACAGGCACCAGGAGGGCATCAGCAGGGAGAGCCCTGGAAGAGGCAGGCTCTGTTTTCATCCATGTTTCATTGGCAGTTGTGTGCTGGCAAGTACCCAGGTTGCCTTCACAGATTCCCCACTGGCAGGGTTTGTGGATGACATTCAGCTGCTGTTTGTATCTTATAACAGGACTGATTATTTTTAAAGGTATGGCCAAAGAAACCCTAAATATGATTCCAAATCTCTTGCATGTGTTATAGATAGGGATAAAGATAAAACCCTCATCTAAGTTAGGATCAGAATTAACCCAGGAGTAGCAACTTTGTATCTCCAAATATATAAATACAAATTCTGCTCTAGTAGACAAATTGAAAAAAAAACTACTTATTTTTTATTTACATAGTTTAGACTTTGCATGGAAATTCTGCCTACTTGCAGTTGTGTACAAATAAGAAATTATTCAGGGACAGAAAAAAGGTTTTTTCTTCAGAGAAATGAGGGTGGGGTCCTCCTGAAAAAACTTTGCCATTTGTTCACTGGCAGATTAGTGATGTTTGGTTTAGGCTGAGAAATTGTTTAAAAATTGAAGAGCACTGCTCGGATACAAAACTCCTGGTGTGAGTGTGTCTCAGTGAAATTGGTTGAAACACGGGGAAAGGAAATGAGCCTGTGCAGTGCTGTGATTTCCACGCCACGGAGACAACACCGGGCTTCCAGTGGGAAGCTCAGCTCCCCAGACATGTGGTTTCAATATCCGTAGGGTATGGGGTGAGCACTGCTGTGCAGCAGGCGTTCAGCACTCCATTTCTTGCATACCATCACGGGCTTGGCAGATAAGAGGGGTGGTTTTGCACAGTGTACAGCATCCAGGGAGGCGTGCAGCAAAGTTGCCTTCAAACGACTTGCTCAGGAATGGTGCAGAACCACGCTCACGCTCCTATCTCTGTGGGTTTTCTTTGCAAATCCCCTGCAGGCAGAGTTTGCTCAACTAGTCAAACTGGCTCTTTCTGTCTTGTTTTTTTGGCAAACTCAGAATTTCCTTCCTGATAAAAACGAACGGCGGGCTCCCCGATTGGGTGCCGTGTTGGAGAGGATGTGACATCAGGCACATCTCTCGCTTCACTGGATCGCTGGCTGCCTCCGAGGGCAGCCAGGGAGCTGCTTCATTAAATCCCAACCCAGGTACTCAAGTTTCTGCACAAAGTGCTGCCAGCACCATGTCCCAGTCTGCTGCAAGGTCTGCTCGACTCATGCATGCTGAGTCTGCTTAACAGCTATCACTCCCACCGCCGGGGACGATGGAATTTGAACTCACGAGACCGACCGCAAAGTGAAAAAACAGAAATTGGACAGACGGGGGCCGAGATGGATGAGGAGGGAACAAATCAAAATGCCAGCAAATTTCAGGGAACCGCAGGCCAGGCATCTGCAATGTCTCTATCAAACCCACTGATGAGGGGTAAGTAACACTCCTGCCTCACCACCAGCCTTCGCCTCCACCAGCAACAGTGGAGGAGCAGTGGAGAGGGCAGGGTCAGACTATGCTAGCATGCTCCTCCTGATGTCCTGCTTCCAGGGCAGGTCTGCAATCAGTCCCACACAACGTCCCCATGCCCTCACAATTCAGAAGGGATTTTAATACGGTATTCCCATTTAAAACTGAATTTTTGGTGGTTTTTTTACTTATATTAGTGCCAGCTGGAAGCTCTGCAGTGGCTCTGTTCCTCTATTCTTTTTCTTTCTTTTCCTTCCCTTCCTCCTTTCCATTTTTTCTTTTTCTTTTTCTTTTTCTTTTTCTTTTTCTTTTTCTTTTTCTTTTTCCTTTTCCTTTTCCTTTTCCTTTTCCTTTTCCTTTTCCTTTTCCTTTTCCTTTTTCTTTTTCTTTTTCTTTTCTTCTTTTTTTCCCCTTTATCCTTTATCCTTTATTCTTTTCATTTTCTTCTTTCTCGCAGATGAGCAGACCCACGCATTGTTGTCCAGGCTGAGCCTGAGCCACCAGCCCTACCAGGTTCTTCTGCAATGGCCAATCTGCAATTGGTTGTCACCAATGCTGTTGTGGTCACTGATGGACAGTTATTCAGACAAATGGTCTCACTCTGTTCATTGCACTGTAGTCTGGCCCAAAGCCATTGAAAATACAGTAACAAAAGACAAGTAACTTCACATAACAGTTTAGCTAGATGTGTTCCCTGTAGCTCTATTTTCTGAGAAGCTATTCCTTCAGCTTGTGGAGAGTGCAGCAGGAATGAGGAGGTAAATTAAGACAACATGACTTTGCACTGTCCTCCTTCCTTTCCTGGACTCTTTGGGACATTTCCATTCATGTCAAATGGCAAAATAAGACCCTAAAACTAGATGATCAGTATATCTGCTGTGTTAACTGCTCCACCCCATGTGTGTCACATACATACATACCGCGGTTGGGGTGGAAGGGCAGAGACAGCAGTGTTATTAATGGTATAAATCAAACCAGCTCTGTTCTGGAGATGAGATCCAGCAAAATGGAGGCTGGAAGGAGAGGAGCCCACATGCCACGCTGCTGCATACGGATCATTTGATCCTTTGAAAAACAGAGTTCAATCCATTCCTCTGTGTCTGCCTGCTCCTTACCAGAGTCAGTAAGCTCTGTTGGCAACTTACAGCAGGAATGTATTTGGCTCAGGCTACAGATACCACAAACTTTAGGGGAAAGCCTTAGAATATCAAAAATACCATTGGCAATACTGTTATGTATAATGCCATAGGCATGTATGTATGCAAATATGTATGGAAGAGTGTACAATCCTCTGCTGAAAGGATTTCAAAGCCCCTTGCAAGCTGCACTGTTCATGACCAGCACAGCAGAAAAGCAGCCCCGGGGACAGGCCCGGAGTGTGCAACACCCTCCCCATGATCAGAGGCTGGAAAAGGATACTTTCAGCCACTACCACCAAAATGTGTGCTCTTCCAGAAAGGTCCTGTGAATGCTCTGTTGTCCACAGGACGCAGTCAGGGTTTGTGTGGTTATTGTTATAAGTTTCCCTCTGTGTACACCACCCTGGCAGCATTCACATGCCTCGGTGATGGAGGTGCAATCAAATATGACAAGAGGTTTAATGTAACTTCTGGGCTGGCTAGAATTTTCAATGGTGAAAGGGGAGCTAAGTGACCCAATGCCACTGAAAGCCAGTAGGTTTTGGATGTCTAGACACTGACTCAGCTTGCATGTGGACTAAGGTGTGGGTAAATTTCAAATTTGGATAAATGGTCTTGTTAGTCTCTGAGACAGCAGTTTTACCTATTTTTGGCAATCAGAAATCCTTGTTGCTGTAGTGGTACATGCATTGAATACAGCTGTTCTACCCACATACATCAGCCTTGCTCCTTCACTGGCAGTTCTCATGAACAAAGTGTTTAGAGGACTTTCCCAAAAGTCATTGTTTCAGGATTTTAAGAGTCCATAGCCAGTTAGAACTGGCATTTGCTTAGACTTTAATTAAAGTCTGTGCACGGTATAAATGCTGATCATTTGTATTGATGATGGTGTGCCTCCTGTGCTGGTGCAGAAGCGGGGAGTGAGACTCCAACATCCACTGCAGCCTCCCTCCTCCTCCAGGTGAGAAACAGGAGCTCCAGACTGGAATAGGCAGAAAACAGAAACTGGGGTTTGCCGGAGGGTGATGCCCTGGGAGCAAGAACTGGGGAAATTTACCTTTGCCTCCCTGGCATTGCTTCAGGGTGGAGATGGCAGCTTGGAGCCATGCTGTTCATGGCAACAGATTTGGAAGTATGCCATGGCAATTAGTTATCAGACAGGCCTTTAAACTCCCTCTCCACAATGTACCCAAGGCTGGTGTGAAGCTACCATAGGCCTCCGCTTCCATGTAGGATAAACGCTTCGGTTCCGCTCAGTACAGGATTTCTGCTGGATTGCGACATGTTGGCACATACCTGTTTTTACTTTCCACTGAAAATTGCTTTTGACACTTACGTGCTCAATCTTTTAATTCTTTGTTAGAACTTGGCAAAATTGCAAGCTAATGGCCAGTCCATAGATGACTATGGTCTGGTCTGGCTCCTTTTAGAGTCTTAGTAGAAACCTGCCTTTTCTCAAACAAGCACTGGATGGATAAATGCTGCACATGGATGAGATGGCATGACTGTGCACCTCCCTCTTTGTCACCAGAATGCTGACACGTTGATGTAACAACTTGGTAGTGTGCACAAAACCCCGCCTGTATTTGTGAGGTCAAAAAAAGATCAAGCTGCAGCTCACAAAACTTGTTCTCAATCTAGATTTTTAGAATTACTATAAACATGCTTCCGTTGTAACTCATGCAGATTGGGCAATGGCATTAGTTTCTAAATGGCAAAATCAAAAACATTTTAAAGAGCCTGGAAACACAACCCGTGGTAACAGGGGCAAGATCAGCAAAAACAACAGTATGGTCAGATAAGCATCAGTTGACACACATCACTTGAAGCAAAGCTATTTTAGTCAATCAGTAACACTGTCCTTTAATAACTGTAACATAGTTTGGCTGTCCTTATGAGACCAGAACCAAAGCTTCTGGAAATGGCTGTCCATTTGCTAAAGCCAAAGGATGTTTGTGAACTGAATGGAACTACATGTTTGTTGTGGGACATGGCCCATTGAGTGCAGAAAGAGGCAGGCAGATCTCAAATGTTAGTAAGAAAGAATACCATTTTCTTTAAAAACTAATTGATGTACAATACCCAGATATCCTGAGTTAATTTCTCTGTTAATTTCATGTACTCAGTACCACTCATAAAGCTGCATTGGGGTTCTAATTTTTGCCTTCTAATTTTCACCTTCTAATTTTCAAGTTTCTCTCAAATATGAATCAGAATTGATGAATCTTTATGTGCCTGTGAAGTCTGAGTTGCTTCTCAGTTTCTCCTTTTTTTCCCTTTGACTTTTATAGTGAAATTCATATCAGACTGGAAAAGATCACTTGACTTGTGGAGTCTCATCTTATTAGGTATTTCTATACTGCTAAATAAAAGAGATTGGGACCATTTCTGTCTTTGAGACCAAACGGTGCAGGCTGACTTGCCTTTACTTCTTCACCTGCTTAAAGCTCAATGCTGAATTATCCTCCCGGTTTACTTCACTTGGCAGTGCAGATTTACCTACCAAATCTGCACTGTCTCTGACAGTGTCTCATAGTCACAGGCAGCAGTGGAATACATGACAGGTTTCAAAGTGTCCATCAAACACCCAGTTTGTAGACCATGGTTAATACATCACCAAACACCTTCCTAGCTCCCTGGCAACAAACTTCTGATCTCAAGGAAAAGACCCAAACCCACAGCTATAACAAATACATGTCAAGAGCACAAGATGGTGCCAAGGTTTCTCCCTGGGGAGAGTGCAGGAAGGAGTCTGTGCCCTGTGCTTGGAGGAGGCACAGCCCCAGATGTTCGGTGGATACAAAATAAACCTTTTTGGCCTTTCAGTGACTGCTTTGATCAAGTAAATATAAAGGTAACATAAATCAATGAATAATCTAGTATTTTACACAAGCTTCCTTTACCTTCCCCTAACTAAGTAGCCATCATAAACAGACACAGGGAAATGAGGAGAAATGGTGAAATTAGTGAATCAGCTGCTTGTCCAATCATCCCCAATAAGGGATGCTCCTGCTCCTAAGAGCCTTGTTCCACAAGCTCACTCCCCTTCAGGCTTCAAACTCACCCTGAGGTTATTTCCAGGATGTCATTGGGATTGTCCTGTAAGCCAAGAGCACACTGGGGCATTGTTAGGGAAGGATTCTCACAAGAGAAGGTGAAGTCTTGGATATTCCCCTAGGTTTTCTTTGTAATTACTTAATTCAAATAAGAACTATCACAGGGACCACTTGGGTTCCCTGTTGTAATATGTGTGAATGCTACCAATTTGACTAGATACTTAATATGGAGACCCACATTTTTGGTGTTCAAGAAGGGAAGCACTAAAATTTACCCTAGTTTAGTCCATCAATGAGCCATTGTTTGAAGATGGTAAGATGCAACATGTACATATTTGCAAATGTGTGCTATGCAGATAAGCATTTTGATGGACTCAAAATGGTGTATTGGCTCAAAAATGGTATATTGTAGTAGCAGAAATATCTTTTTGCCTATATGAGCAACTCCAGACAAATGTATTGCACAGTCATAAAAGAGTCTCACAAGAATAATTATAAATCTATAGCAGACCTTTTGAGGCAACTATGGATGGCAAAAATCATTCTCCTACTGAACATAGTTATGCAGGCAAAGATCTTCTGCGTGTGGTAAACAACACAGGTCAGATACCACCATTGTGAGATCATGATTTACTTAGTGCAGAATTTTTCAATCACAAAACCATTTTAAGTCTGGCTGTACTAGATCTTGTCTTGTTTAAATTCGATGTCCTCTACAGAGCATGCTCAAAGTGAAAGACCAATAACCCAACAGGCTGGGAGGAGGCTGATTCAGTCATTATCACCCTGTTCCAGCACACTGTGGCATAGTTAGAAGAGGCAGGACATTGGCTGTGAGGGCTACAGGTCTTCCATGCATGTTCATGCCTGAGACAAGATCCGTGGAACTTGTATATGTACTGACATCATCAGCAAATCCGTAAAAGTTCTTTTAAAGAATTATGGTGGCTTATTAGGTTTTGTTGCTGAAGGCGGATTTCTCACTGTTAAGCATCCTGTTGCATGCATGTGATCTAGTATAGTCCCTGAAAACCTCAGTAACTCATCCAAGTCGGTCATTGGGGTTTTCTCTGTAGTTAGTGGAAGGAGAGTGGGACATCTCCAGAGAGCAGCAAAATGTGTTTTCAAAAGAAACTGGGTGGAATGCCCTTTGGAAATGCTTCTCTTCCTTCCCAGGGGGAATCTGGGCTATTGACATAGACCAGACAGTGGGTGCAATGAATGCTGAAGGAGGTAAATGGCTCCCAAAGGGATTATTGCTGTCAGCTGTCTCTGAGCTATACGATCTGTAATACTGAAGATAGCCTTTTATTAATATTTGTATGGTACATACGTGCTGTTCCTCACTTTGTGGTTTCAACAACACAGAGAATACAGCTATTACTTAAAATACACTGCTACACAGGCTAACACCAAACCCTGAAAACTGAAAGGCAAATGAACAGGTAACACAATTTATCTCCTTGTACTTTGGTACCTTTTCTTATTAGGTACTGTTGACTCTAGGCCAGCTCTGAGCAGGGGTAAATGACTGAGCAGCCATACCCTCTTCAAAACATAGCCCTTTAAGCTAATTGGTAAAGTGTAATGAGCTTGTGAAAACAAAAGCATTGGAAATAATTCAAAGGGACAAGCTCAGTCAGAGCAAGGTGATGTTCGGCAAATCCCTCATCTCCTGAAGGGGAGTGCAGCCGCTCAGCGCCAACATGGGATGAGTTAAAAACACACCCAGAGAGAAGCCATCCTCTTGTCTCGCTCCCTCCTGGTAGCTGCCCCATAGAAAGCTTGGCAACTCATGCAATGGATTAGAGAGGTTTACTGGGCTCACGCAGCTGAAATAAAAAATACTGATGAAACAGTCCACGGAGCTGTTAGCTTTTTTCCTGTCTTTGTTTTTTATACAGACTTTGTTTCAGACTGGTCTCCTTTACACGATGCCTCTATCCATGGGCGTCTGCTTACTCTGAAGAAACTCATCAAACAGGTACCCCTCTGCTGGGTTGATATGATCTCTGCTGGGTTTGTTCAGTATTTGAATGCAGGCTGTGCTTTACTGTGAGACCTCCAGGGTAAGAAAATCATTTTGACCAGAGTGCAGTGAAATCTATGTGTAACAGATAATTTTGTGATTTTGTTTTCTTTTTTTTCTACAAGCAGTTCCTGGCCTGGGGCAAGCTCTGTGCAATAAGCTGATAGTGTATTGAAATATCCTGGGTCATACTTTAATTCTGGTGCAGGCAGTGGGACCCCTGTGGCTGGGATCTCCAGGTGGCTGGGGGATTCCTTCTGCAGCTCCTGTGCCTGAGAGCAACATTTGGTGCCCTGCGTTAGGGGCAGCTCCGGACCCATGCCAGGGTCTGGCTGAGGCTTCATTTCAGCCACCCACACATCAGTTTAAGAAGTGACTGAGGGTATCTGGGTCCCTGATCCCACAGCAGAACACAGATAGGGAGAAGCGATTTCTGAACCTCACTGCTCCATTTCTTTGAAATTCTTGGATTTAGCCTGTGGAGGAGTTGATTGAAAGGGAAAGGGTATTGGAGACTCTTCCAGTTTAACCTACTGGAGCACCAAGATTGTTAGAAACAAAAGATCCTGTAGAATCAAACCAAAGCTTTCTAATGCTGTCTTTCCTCCAGAGTAGGCCTTTCTGCAAAGACCAGAACATACCTCCAAAACACTTCAGGATTTGATCCAGTCAAACAACTGCAGACTCAGCAGGCAGGATGTCAGAAGTCTTGAGCAGTGATGTAAAAAAGGCAACAGTCATCACCCTTCCAAAAACTCTAGTAGCATTTTTTCATCTATTTTTTTTCAAATTTTGTATTATGCTATTCATAGTGTAGTAAAAATAAAGTCATGCTGATTTCCTAAAAGGATGTCTGTATTGTCCCATTGGACAGTCGACTTCCTAGACCTCTCTGCTGTAAATAGAAGTGTGTAGATGGCATTTCTCCTCCTCTGCTCTGCTCTCATGAGACCCCACCTGCAGCACTGTGTCCAGTTCTGGAGTCCCCAACACAAGAAGGACATGGAGCTCTTGGAGCGAGTCCAGAGGAGGGCCATGAAGATGTTCAGAGGGCTGGAGCACCTCTGTTATCAAGACAGGCTGAGAGAGTTGGGCTTGCTCAGCCTGGAGAAGAGAAGACTCCTGGGAGACCATCTAGCAGCCTTCCAGTACCTGAAGGGGCTACAGAAAAGCTGGAGAGGGGCTTTTTGCAAAAGCATGGAGTGATATAACAAGGGTAGACTATTTCAGACTAAAAGAGGGTAGGTTTTGGTTGGATATTAGGAGGAAATTCTTTCCTATGAGGGTGGTGAGGCACTGTCACAGGTTGACAAGAGGAGCTGTGACTGCCCCCTCCCTGGCAGTGTTCAAGGCCAGGTTGGATGGGGCTTGGGGCAACCTGGTCTAGTGGGCGGTGTCCCTGCCCATGGCAGGGGGGGTGGAACTAGATGATCTTTATAGTCGCTTCCAACCCAAACTGTTCTGTGATTCTGTGGTTCTATGACCTCTGATATGCTGTTCCGGAATCTGCTCCAGCCGAAGCACCTGAAAACTGTTGAGATGAGTAACAAATACCTGTTGAGATGAGTAACTCCAGACAGCTGAGGAAGGTCTAATTATATAAAGCTTTAGAGCTAGAAAGAGGGTTTTTTTGTTTGGTTTGGGGGGTTTTGGAAGCTGGTTGTGATGATATTTTCCATTATTTTATCAGGGGAGTGATGTTAACCTTGTTACAGCAGACCAGGTGTCCCCTCTCCATGAAGCCTGCCTCGGGGGTCATGCTGCTTGTGCCAGTGTGCTGTTAAAACATGGTGCTCAGGTGAGTACATGATGGACAGACTCTTGTCTCTAGTGTTAATATGTTGTATTATCACATTTTGATTTCATGTCAGCATATCACTGTGATTTACACGCTGTACTTAGCTCTGTTTAAGGTATGTATGTCATAAAATGCACTTCTGAGAGCAATTAAAAAAACACAGTTATAAACAACAGTTATTATTGTTCTTTAGAAGGAGGTGTAATGTCCTCATCATTCACTGAAAGAAAAAGCAGAACTTCCTATTGCAAAATGCTTATAATCCTGCAACAGTTCTGGGTGTATTTTATTTTTTGCACACACTAATCTCATTGATGACAAAACACAGAGTCCTAAGTAGAGGTGTAGGACTGTTAGGATCAACTGATGATCAAATGGGGAGAAAATGGAAACAACACACAAGTGGTGAAATGGGTGTGTCTCATGGCTTCTACTTTTCAAGCTAATTTTGAAATTACAGTGAATAAGAAAATTAATTCATTGTACGTATATTGCCTTTCAGTTTAAAATCAAAAAAGGGGAAGGCTGAACACTTTCAGGTAAAAGTGGATTGTTTCAAGAGAGTGCTACAGGCAGGTGTGTTTCAACTGAGAAATAGGCACATATTTAACTTGGTAACTCCCAAGAGACCCTGGAGCAGCACTGATTAAACATTCTTTTATAGGAGGAGAGACTAGGGGGCAATTTTCCCAAATATTTTTTTTATGATTTTTTAATAAAGAGTTGTACTCTTCAGAAGTAATAGGCAGTTTTTGCAAGGAATTAAATAAAAAAGTATTGGAAACCCTATTTTCTATTGAGAAACTGGATAATTTTCATCAATTTTAAAATACTGAGAAGCCAAAAATAAGCCTGATTGTCTTATTTTTCCCCAGGTGAATGGAGTTACTGTTGACTGGCACACACCACTGTTCAGTGCTTGTATCAGTGGTAGTGTGGCTTGCTTGAATTTATTGCTGCAGCATGGAGCCAGCCTACACCCACCCTGTGACTTGGCATCCCCCATCCATGAAGCTGCTAAAAGAGGTAACCCCATGTTACCATCAGGACTCCTTTCCATGTTACTAGCAATGAAGTGGAAAAGAGATAAAGAAGATAATTTTCTTGATTTGGGCCATGTGAAATACCTTCCTAGTTAGTCTCATCACAAATGATGCAGTTCCTCCCACTGCTGGTGCCCTCCCAGGGCAGCTTGACTCCACTCTTGGGGCCTCTGAGTTCATGTGGTGACACCTGCAAGGGGATGCATTGTCCAAATCAACTGCCAACAGTGTGGACATCTGAGGGAGTCATCTGGTTATCTTCAAAAGCAATGGAGAGAAACACAGCTTGATTCATCTCATCTTTGATAGACATCTGAAATGAGTCTGATGAAATGCAAGGTCTTTGGCCTGTTTGCTGACCGTGGTTTTGCAGCTCCGGTTTTCCAGGTTGGAAACACTGGAGTGGATAAAAGTATCACACTACTATCTCTTGACAAAGGATTGAGATTTTGCCAAATTACACCACTGCAATAGAGAACTTGCACTGCTGGAAAATGCCTGATCTCTGTGAGTTGACTCTTTCTTTATCCCTTTTAAGGCCACGTGCAATGTGTCGAATTCCTCGCGTCCCATGGGGTAAATATAGACCACAACGTCAAGCATCTGGGTACTCCACTTTATGTAGCTTGTGAGAACCAGCAAGTGAACTGTGCCAAGCAGCTGCTTGAGTCAGGTAAAAAGAAAAATAAGGAATGGTGTACTTTCATATCCTGTAACTTCTATCTTTGGATTCTCTTTGTATCAAAGATTTAGAGGAGTTCCTGCTCTGGGACCTGGAAGTGTTTTGCTCTTAATAGCAGCCCTGGCTTAAATGGGATAGAAAGGTAACCAGGGTCTTCTTGACCCAGGAACTCAGCTTTATGGCTCTCAACAAAATAATGAGTGATCCTCATGGCCAGTAGTGCCTAGAACATCCTTTCCAGTGTCTGTGTGTGATGCTGCAGGAAAAAAAATCTCCTTTTTTTCTTTTCTTCCCTCTTTAAACAAAATAATTGACTCAAACATTTTTACACAGTATTTCTGCAAACATGTTTTAATTCCGAGTTCATAAAAAGTTTGAAATATTTCCAACACATAAAAATGTTCAGCACTATATTCTTTGCATCAAACAGACCTAGCCATAAGTCTAAGCACTTGAATACAAGACCACTTTTTGTTATCTAAAGTAGGGCATCTCTTCTAACCATAGCGGCCATATAACCTAAAGTTACCAGGTAGCTGGTACAAAAACGATGGATCAACAAAGCTGTATTGAAAAAAATAAGAAGACATTTAGATCACCTTATGCACTATTTAGCATAGTGATCTTTTTTTAAGAAATCCAATACAATTTATAATATAAATATTAAATGTTTGGCTATTATTTTCAGGTTTCTGCCATTTTGACTTTTGCTGCCTTCTATATATGAGAATGTGCACTATAAAAACATTATAAATACTTTTGAATTGGTTCTGCAGCTCACCCTTCTTGTGTTTTAGGGATCATTAGTCCAGGATAATGGATGAGGGAACACTCATCAGGGTGCTTGCTTATATCTACCTCTACCAAGGACTTCCAGACCTTTTTCATCCTCACATTTTTTTCCCCAAAAGATGATTTGGCATTTGAAAATCCCATTGGCTTAAGACTCCAGTTCACAGCAGGTTGAAACTCTTCATGCTTTTTAAGGAAATGGGACACTGGGATGGGGAGCAAAGGTGGTCCATAGGTGGAACTACAACTTTGTCCTGCTTCCAGATATCCAGGATCTGGACTGTGGATAAGGACTTCCTCACGCACTGTTCCTCTGGCATCATTTTCTTAGTGACAACTTCACGGCTCCCCAGCTAGTGAAAGTTGTACATGTGACAATTGTGGTATCTAGCCTGAACATAAGGAAACCCACCCCTAGGTGGATGTTACAGCGTTTATGGCTTAGTCAGAGAAATATCAGCTAATGCAGGAAATGGAAATAGACTACTGTGTAGTTAGTATTCCTTGTGGTTATTCTTTGTCATCACTTTGTTTTCAGGAGCAAATGTGAACAGTGGCAAAGGCCTGGACTCCCCTCTGCATGCTGCTGCCAGGAATTGCAGTGTGGAGCTAGTGACACTGCTGATTGACTTTGGAGCAGACATTTGGGTGAAGAATGCTGAAGACAAGAGGCCAATGGAGCTGGTCTCACCCAGCAGCCCCGTGGGGCAACTATTCCTGCAGAAAGAAGGTGCCTCTTAGTACTTGTTTTTGATTCAATCACTTGGGATGCATTAGGGAAAGAACACAAAAACTGCTGCAAAAGGCTGTGGTATTCCATCCAAAGAGTGCTACAGCACTGAGGATAACTAAGCTTACCTCCATTTGCTGATATATGGACACTACGTCCTCTAGCATCAGAATATAGTGGCACACTATTAGTGATAACAGTAACAACAATAAATCATCTTTTGACCTCCAGGTTGTGAATCTACTGCATTGGGGAGCAATCATATGGAGCTTGCAATATAACACAAAATAGAGTTTCAAGTGAAAGAAAGAAACAAAATGCTCCTTATAAATTAATGGAGCTTTTTCTGATTAACTGAAAGCACTGAAGCAAATGGAGTCTCTTAGTTCCCTTGTTTCTGAGATGAGATTAGACTCAGCAGTGTTATCTGAAACACGTCAACAAACACAGGCAGAAAATTGCCTTTGGTAGGTGTTGAGGCTAGCTGGTGAAGCATTAGGACTGAGATCTTCAGTTTTACAGTATCCTGAGGTGTGTGCTAGATTCTGGTCTAAGCATAAATTCAAAATTTCAACCAGAAAAATTTTAATGTATGTGATACTGAAAAAAAATAATTATATTGAAACACTGATCTTCTAGTTCTTTGTCCTTTACTTTTATTTTTTGGCCAAGATATTGTGTAAGTGCAAAAGTATCTTTAAAATGAAAGAATCTATATTAGCTTTTCGTGGGGATTAAGGAAAATTGTGCAAGAACGATATAATGAGTATATATATGTATATACATTTATAAACTAGGCTTTTTTTAAAGGCCAACATGATGTGCTGAATAATCCAGCAGTATCAAATTGGAGGCTTAACCCTTAGGAAATGTTTATTCTGTACCTGTAAATGTAATATTTCCAGATCCATTTCATTTTATTGGTTATGAATACTTTAATGAATTATGGAGAGAAACTTTGGCTACCAATCTTCAGGAAAATTAGAATAAGGTGTCTTGTGTCTAATAATTGGTGTGCTTGTGTTCTTCTTTAGATGTTCTCATTCAGTCAGAAAACTATGCACATTACTAGATAATTTTCATTATTTTAAACAAGTTGCTGATGGTGTGGTTCATAACTTCATTAATAACAGTTACACGTCGATGTAATTGTTGTCATGAACAGATTTGCACCAAGGTAGAACTGGAATCAAAATGATGAATCAGGCCCTACTTGAAATAGTAACATGACAATAACAGTGTGAAAACAACTGTGCTCTGCATGTTATGTATGAGTAATGAATGTTTCGTTTCCCAGCCTAATCTATGGTTCACAGAGAGGTGATCTTCTCGAGCTTCAATCCCTGCTGCGTTAGGCTACTGACTCACGTGGCACCACATCTGGCCTGTTTATTTACTTGAGGTAGAAAACCATTTTAGGCACACCCTGTGGAGCCGGCTCGAGAAGCGTTTGCTAGGGCTGAGCTGACAGCTTGGGCAGTAAGGAGCTTTTCTAACTGAAATTTACCAATCAAAATCAGAAATTATAAATGCCTGAAAGGCATTTTGCTGCTTAGTAGTTTTTTCCCTGATATTTTCCAGCATGCTCATCTCTGAGTAGGGTCATGCCTGATGAGCAGCTGATGTCTAATTTCTTTGACTGCCAGAATGGTTGCAACCTGAGAGAGAGGTGCAAACATTACCCCTCTAGTTTCACAAGGAGATTTGGCAACGATGTGCTGCAGAGATCAGAGTCACCCCACAAGCACCCTGGCCCTTCAGCACCAGCACAGCTGAGCTGCTGCTCTTCCGCACGCTGCCACACGTGGCTCCTCTCCCCAGCACTGCAGATACTGGGGGGCAGCAGCCCTGTGCCCATGGTGAGGGCAGGCTGGAGGGAGCATGTTTTTCCACTGTAGATGAGTTGGTGAGTGTGCTGACCCAGAGTCACCCTAGGACTAGCCCAGGGCATGTGTAGTCCATGTGGCCATCTCCCTTCCCAGGAATTCACCATGCTTCTGAACCACTTCACACCCTGCGTGCATTGCAGGGAAAGCCCTACATGTGGGTAAGAGAACTAGCTAATGATCCAAAAATTCTTCTTTTTTTTTGAAAATTATGCTTGCAGTTGCTAAATATTTTAACAGATTCAAGCTGAAAGAGGGCAGATTTAGATGAGATATTAGGAAGAAATTCTTTCCTGTGAGGGTGGTGAGACACTGGCACAGGCTGCCCAGAGAAGCTGTGGTTTCCCCCTCCATGGAAGTGTTCAAGGCCAGATTGGATGGGGCTTTGAGCAACCTGGTCTAGTGGGAGGTTGGAACTAGAGGATCTTTAAGGTCCTTTCTAACCCAAACCAACCCATGTTTCATGATTTTTCAGCATAGTGATACTGCTTGTGTTTTGGTAAGTCTTTAGGTTTTGAGTTGGTGTTTTTTGGATGGAATATTTTTTAAATGAGATGTTTACAGGCAGGACATTTATCTGTGGGATCAGAGTGGCCAAACACTTGTGCAGTGTGATACTGCAATAACCAGTCTCACTTGCCCCATATCTTGTTGCATTGTACCCAAATATAGGGTAAATAATTCACAACCCTTTGAATAGTTCAGCAGTCTTCAGCCTTGCAGAGCTGCTGGAAGGTGGTGGCCTGCACAAGGGGAGACTCAAAAGCTGATTGAAGATGCCACTTCACCGCATTTTTTCTACTTCACTCCTCCACCAGCACTAAGACTTCAGCTCTCCAGTGACCACTAACTTACCCACCCATCAGGCAGGCATAGCGGGTGGCTCCTAAATTGTCCCCTCCCAGCTCACTTACCTCCTTCTCACTTTCTACAGTGTCTCTTCTTATCATTTCCCCACTCCCAGGACCCTTCTTATCTGCCCTGACACAACCCACTGTGGTTGTCACCCCTGTGTGTTGCACCCTGGGCCGCTCCTGCCATGTCAGGGGCTGAACACTGAGCGGTGCTGTGGTTAAAAACATTGCACAGGATCTACCTCTTCCTGAATCGCAGAATTACAGAGCGATGGGTGTTGGAAGGGGTCTCTGGAGATCATCTAGTTCAACCCCCCTGCTAAAGCAGGTTCACCCAGAGCAGGTGGCACAGGGTAGCATCCAGTTGGGGTTTTGAATGTCTCCAGAGAAGGAGACTCCACAACCTCTTTGCAGCCTGTTCCAGTGCTCTGTCCCTCTCCAGGTAAAGCAGTTTGTCCTCATGTTTCGAGGGAACTTCCTGTGTTCCAGTTTATGTCCATTGCCCCTTGTCCTGCCACTGGGTAACATTGAGAGGAGCCTGGCCCCACTCTCCTGACACCCACCCTGCAGATATTTATAGGCATTGATAAGATCTCCTCTCAGTCTTCTCTCCTCCAGGCTAAACAGACCCAGGTCTCTCAGCCTTTCCTCATAAGACAGATGTTCCAGTCCCCTAACCAACTTTGTAGCCTTTTGCTGTACTCTCTACAGTAGTTCTTTGTCTATCTTGAACTGGTGAGCCCAGAAAAGGATAAGCCCCCCTATGTAAATGTATAATGCCATTATACGTAAATAATTTTTAAAAAGCACCACAGATTCTTCAGCAGGGCTTGTATTTATCAACATGAGACTGGTTAATGTAGAAGGTTTAAAGAAAGGTTTTACTATATTTTTCTTACTACGTGTTTGTCACTATTACAAAATACATCTCAGGAAAGCAGTGGGCTGCAAATTTGGATCTCGCTGAGGGAGTGGGTGGGGAAAGGGACTTTGAAGGGAGCTTTGATTGTTTCTTCTCAAACAACATAAACCAGCTCACACTCATGCACAGCTTAAAAGGGAAACGATGACATTGCTAATAGTAATTGTGGATGTGCAATGACAGAGAGTGACTAGGCTTGAATTGAATTGCAGGTGGCCTGATCTCTTTTGGTGGGTGCAGGTCTGACTTTTCACTGCTGAACATCCCGGGGCTACATACTCCCTGAGTGGGGCAGGCTGTGGGAGGCTGCTGTTTCAGCTTTACAGTTTTGGGGCGATAAAGACACGTGTAACCTCTTCCCTGACTCTTTCTCTAGGGCCACTGTCCTTGATGCAGTTGTGCCGCCTGTGCATAAGGAGGTGCTTTGGACACAAACAGCATCAAAAAATAGCTGGACTTCTCCTCCCGGATGATCTGAAACATTTCCTTCTTCACGTTTAAGCTTTTCATGTTCAAAATGGTGCCTTTGACAATACAGCAAGGTTCGTTGAGTAAAGACTCTTTTCTCATCAGTAGTGTTGTCAATGCCTGCAATGTTAATTTTATGATGGTTGATGGTCCCTAGTAAAGCCCTGGGTGCAGGAAGCACAGGACTGACCAAGTGGCTCAGTCCTCACTGCCACCACCCCTGACAAATCCATAACTTGGAAAGGAACAATTCTGCATGGTTGCATGGTGAAGGTTGAAAGTGTGACTCAAGAGCCTTCTAGAAATTTTAGAAAATGAGCACAGCATTTTAAAATAGATCTCTTGATTTTCTGTATCCTGGCGCAGTTTCAGAGGGCTTGTGGTTGCCAGTCCCTTACTAAGAAATTGCATATCCCAGCCAAGAACCAACAGCACTTCACCTATATATAAAGGATACTAAGGATAGCTACAATTTCTCTGTAAATGGTGCTGGTGTGCCTGTCACCTGTGAGGGCTGTACCCGCATCACAGTACAAATAAGGAAGGGGAACCCAACTGAATCTACTTGCAAAACAGGCGAGGCTGTCTGGCAGATGTTATTTATTTTCCAAGTATATCAAACCCACCAACCAACCAACAATCATCTGTGTTTAGGCCTGCATCTGAAACACGCATTTCTGCCGTGACATCAAGTAGGTCACTGATGGTAGCAGCTTCTTAGAATGCAATAATAGTGGGGGGAAAGTTTTCAATCATCCATTAAAATCACTTATTCCTGATGCTTTGAGACATAAGGGAGCCACACTTCAGTGCTGTACATTTTCTCCTTGTAACATATTATTTTTCAAGGACACAGGCTAACAGCCTATCAGTTGCAGGCATTGAGTGCTCCCCCTATGTGCCTTGCAAATTAGATCTTTCCTGAGTATTTCTCAGCATACATCAGAAAAACAATTGCTACTATCCCCTTTCTCCACCCAAGAAGAAAGATCATCTTGAGTGAGATCATTTTTTTTTCTTGGAGAGGTGCTACTTCCTTCATAGCATTTTCCATGGGAGTGGTAATAATAACACCTCTAATGTGTGGTCATAAAACAAACAGTGAAAATACTGAAACTGAAGTTCATTCCAAATTAAAAAGTTAATGGATAATTTCTGCACTCTACTTGGTTGCTGAGCTGCTGGCTCAGTGTATGCGTCTCTCAAACAAACATGACATATGTGATTCTTATTCCACTGAGGGCATAGGAACAAATATTTCCTCTGGCTAAACTTTAACACTGGGTGTTTTTCTTTCCCTCCCAGAAATACATCCTGCTGCCACAAATCAAAGTGTGTTTACGTCCACTCTGTGCTCTCCCAAGCCCTCCCCTGGTAACATCTGCTGCCTGATACATGCAGGAGCAAGGATGCTGAAGTTCCAGCTCTTCTGTTCACCACCCAGTCCCCTCTCCAGCTCTGAACTGTGCTGCATCTGCATCACCTCTGAGGAGCAGTGCACCCACCACCTCCCTGAGGGACTACTGCCACATTGTGCCTGCGTTGAAGGGGCAGACCATGCACTTCAGCAATTTTGGAGATCTTTTTCTTCTTGACTTTGCTGTGAAGATTCCTTCAAGAGTGGGCTTAGTGTGCAAAAACTGTGACAATATCATTAATGTCAGTAATGAGCTATATGGAGTCCTCATCTCATAAGTGGAGAAACCAGCAACCTTCAAATACATTAACTTATTTTGATGTTTACTAGGTGTGCCAGTGTGCACAGTGCAAGCCTGCCTTTCAAATATGGGAAGTTAAAGACAATGGATCAAATGCTACCTGGATGCTCGTATTTGATGTAAGTTACAATTCAAATCCTCTGCTGGACAACAAGACTGCTGGCTATAGCTATCCGGTATGATGGTTTTATTTGTTTGTGCTGACCAAACACAGCAAGAGAAGTTCTTCTGGTTTTGTGGAACAAGAAATTGTACCCTAACAGAACAAAATGACAAACACAGTTGGGTCCATAATTCCCTGTGTGATAGAGATACCTAGAAATCTTCACTTATCCAACCCAATTTGGGTTCACTTCACTTATCCAACACATAATTTGAGCCATGTAAAAAGTCACTGAGTGGTTTAAGATGGTCTTCTATATTCTTTCCCTCCTGATGGGGAAGAAAAATAGACACCTGTCTTCATAGGCTGAATAAAAACAGGCATCTTGGATGGGAAAGATGAACCCTTCTAAAATCAGTATCTTGGTTAAACTGAATCTGCATTGAACAGACAGGGAACAGACAACGAACCTAGTGCTTATTTTTGGAAGATTAAAATGAGAAGGATCCCTTCATTGGTGACACATATAAAAGCTGAAGGTCCAGCTTATTATATTTAGATGATGAAGAACCATTTTTTACATACTAGTTTTATCATTTACCTTTAAGCATCTTACTTTGTAACTTCAGCCAATGGGTTTATAGGAGTAATGCTAACACCGGGAGAATATTGCTCTAAGAAGGTTGTGAGAGTGTTGTTTCTAGATTGCTTTTCTTCTGGAAATTTCATAGTGTGACTCTGTTTACTTGAATCCATCTGATCTAGTGTATTTAGAATGGGTTCTATATGCTCAGCTTGATCATCTTGGTATGTTTGCTTATTTATTTTAATATAAATTGTGATCAACACTGGTGAATTACAGATTTATGCACCAACACTTATCCAGTTACAAACTGTAAAAGTTGTACAGATGGAAACTGAATAAGCTCATTATAGGTGAGGTTTGGATCTTTCTCTATATTTGAAACCATTCCAAATGTAATGCAGGACTTGAAAGATTGTCAGGAATATATTTTTTTGGATTCTTTGCTATTATTTTGTTAGCAGATTAATGGTAGTCAATCCACAATTCTGTAGGATATTTGCTCAAAAATAAATGCTTATACTCTTTTAAAATTTTCTTTTCTTTTTTAAATGATAACACTGATTTTGTGTATTGTCTGATACTATGGAGTTTTGGACAGAACTCTAATTGTTTGCAATGCTGCCTACAGGTGAGTATTGTACAGAATAATACCTTTAAATAGACCTATAGTAAAAGTAAGACTAAGATGCAAGTACTGTGCAAATCGCCTTTTGCTGGTGTTTTAAGGTAGAGTTGGACTTTTGTAATTATTTTTCTACTTACTTGAAGGTTAAGTGAAGTTACTTTAAGGTTAAGGAGAAGCAGCTTGAGATTTCACAAAGTTGGAAAATATGTAAATTAAATGGTCACCATCTTTAGTTTGGTTGGGTTTTTTTTGTTTGGTTGGTTTTTTTTAACTGATTTGCATCAGTTTGCTTCTCCTGTCTCCTCAGCAAGAGGCACATGTAATGACCTGGGTGCTCTTGTGTGTACCTACACAACAGGAACTCTTCACTGGAAGTGAGTGTGTGGAGATTGCTGTATGGTCTGAAGTTGAAGGTGTGTCTGCCAGAATCCTGTGGGTACACTGCGGGCCTTGAGATGTGGGAGGGCAGTAATTCCCTCTCCTTTAGATGCATCTCTGCGACCCCCTGCCCAAACAGCTGAAAGAGAGAGGGCAATGCCAGCAAATTTCTTTACAAGTTTTTGTTTCTGCTGGATACAGGGCTGCTTAAGAAAACTGTTGAACTAAACAAACAACATCTTAACAAAAGAAGAAAACTGATTTAAGCAAGAAAATTCTCTTTTGATTTATTGAAAGATGTCTAATGCAATAAATACTTGCAAAGTTGTTTTGGCTCTTCAACGGTAGCTAGGTGAATTCAGCCACATCCCAGGACTCGGTTCTTCATTCTGCAGTTACGCAGCTGCCCTGCTCATTCCTTGCTGTTTCATTTTTTTGTCTCCACTGGAAACCACAGACATCCTATTGGGTTTTTTTTAATATACAGCTTTGGAACACATGCAGACTAAGAAGTAAATACATTTTATTTTACTAACTTAGCAAAATGGGACAGACTAGCTGCAAAATAGCAGATTAGTGGTGCTAGAAGAGACAAAAGAGAGTTCTTGTATCCCTAAACATGGGATATACTCAGATCCTCTCAGACTCATGTTCTTGAAACCCACAGGTCTGGGACTTTTTGCTCCTAAAGCCACTTTTTCTTGCTTAACATATGCACTGTATCTGGCAAAATGGAGGCTACCTGGTCCTGCAGTCCCAGCCAGAACACTGCTGGCTTTGGATAAAAATTCTAAGAATTATTCTCTGCACATCGAGTGACTATTTGTCATTCCTTGATGCATTGCTCAGCTTGCTGCTCCAAGGGATACTCACTTTCGCACACACAGGCAACATTTGATGTCAAAGTGCTCTAGGATGCCTCAGGGAGTCCACTTTTCTTTATAATTACAGCAGTGAACTATTGCTGGGTAAAGTTTCAAATTCTTATATCCCCATTCAACACCGTAACCCTTATTCCAGCCCTACCTGAGTGCTCAGGTAGCACACCTGGACAATACGTAGGTCATGTCACCATGCAACAAGGTCTTGTTTCTTATCTATGCCAGGTGAAGCCTTTACTTTCTGAACTACTGCCCTTTGCATTTTTAAGAGCCCTGAAACTCATTAATCATCACCTGTTGAAGAGACAGAGGACTAGATTCATGGCTTTAGTGCCTGTGAATTAAAATTCAGTTTGTAATCTGTCAGTTGTCTCACTTCTCAAATTAAACCGTAGAGCCTCTGTCGAGCCTGGGGCTTTTGAAATCCCTAAGGTTTTCCTTTCTTTGGTCTGAAAAATACAGCAGTAGCAGTTAAAGCAGCTCTTTGTCTCGTGACTCTGAATCCTGAAGATTCATACAAACCCTGGAAAGATGTTATGCACACAAGTATAGGATTGTCTGGTTCATTGAAGCTGCATTTTTATAAACTTATTTTGAGGGTTGGGAGTTGTACTGGTTTTGTCTTTGATTAAATAATTGTCCCAAAACACGAACTATTAGTGTTGTGAGCTTCTGCATGGAGTGAAGCTCCCAGAAACTGCTTTGCTCACACCAGTCCTCCCCAAAGGAGCATCACCCCTGTACATGGTTCCCTTTTTATGCCCTCCCGGTGAGCAAGGACTGAAGCTGGCAAACCCTTTATCCAACTGTCTATATGTATTTTTTTCCTATAAGCAGTCAGGCAGCACCTGTGCCTTCACAAGTCTCTTCAATGACAACTATAGACTTCCCTTTCCATAACAGCTGCACTCGTATTCATGGGTTCAGAAGAGTCAATGAAAGTATTTGCACTCCTGAGCTCAGTGGATGCAAGGTGCAACCGTATCCTGACTTCCTTACTTCTTTGGAGTTAAGTCTATTAATTCATCCCATAGATAAGGCAAAGCACCGCTCAGGCCCTGAGAGTACCAGCTTACTCTCTTTGCTCACTGACTGCTGGAGTGGGATGGCTTTGCTCACAGCTCCCTGTCATTTTTTGGCCAGACACCGTACCTGAAACCTCTTCCTCATAGATCAAAGGTTAAGAAGCAGCTTTTTCTCTCTTCCAAGCTATAATTACTTTTATGATTTCTGAGGCTAGAAAATAAATATAAGTAGCCCCAAGCAGTTCAATCAAAATCAAGCAATCTTTCTTGCAGGAACAGAACAAAATATATGAAAATTACTATCCTCCAACTGGCCTATTGGGACATAATCTTTAGAGGTGATGGAAGCAAATTAAAAACCCCTCATAGAATAAAATAGATTCAATTGTTGTCTTTGTTATCCCTGGTGCTTTGGAAATGTAGAGGTTGATCAGAGTGCTAACTGATTGTTGATTGATAGAGCAGCCCCACTGACCATTACATTCAGGTGTTAATTGTTTTGTAATAATAAAGGTTAACTACTTAACAAGACTAAGGACCTTAAAAGGCAGGGCTGGGGGCACTAGGGTACCTCAGTGCCTGAGCACCAGAGGATAGAGAAGGATGTACTCTGTGTGGTGGATGTTGATAACTGCTAAACCTACAACACCAGCAAGAACATCAAGTGCTGGAAGGGCGGCCGGCTCTGTGCTCTCTGTGCACCCAGCGCTCCGGGGGGGCTTGCTGCCAGATTGAGATACATCGCCTGGATCCCCGACAGGAAATAGATCCTCCTAATTTCTGGTGAATCTAAGCCTCTCTCTCATCCTATTTATCCAGCAAGACTGTCTGACTTGAATTCGCTGATAGTTTCTCACTGATGGTGCCTTGGTACATAAGAGCAATAGATCAGGTGTTAGGATTAGAGCATCCCTGGGGCAGGGACTGACAGGCCCAGGGGGCTGAGATGTGGTCCTGGGCCATGGGCAGGGTGGGGAAAGTGCAGGGGGACTGATATGGGGCAGCAAGGGCTAGTGGTGCTCTCAGGGTCCTTTTATCACTGATGTAGCTTTTCTTGTTACTGCTAAAATCCCTGGCCAGATTTAATTCCCTCAGAGCTTTAGCTTTCCTAACCCAATCCCTGGAATACAACTCACTCTACCTGCAGACTTTCTTTTACATATAAGTGTATCCAGGAGCTCAGTGTTCATCCATGCAATGCCAGCCATGAGCTAGGAAAGGGTAAAAACATGCCAAATATAAGATAATACAGTGTGGCAACTGCATCCCAACCAATGCACCCTGTCTAATCTTGTATCTTCTAGGTTGAGACTTGCATCACTAATCAACATGTCTGCATCCATTTCAGCTGTTCCAGATGCCCTTGCAGGAAAGAGGCACAAAGGGACACAATTTATTCTTTACTAGAACAGAATCAGTGAAATTGTTTTGTTTTGTAAGCCTAAAAAAAAGTATGCATCTCTCCAGCTCAGTTCACACACACCATGTGTGGTCCTTACTGATCAATAAAGCACCTGAGAGGAAAATCCTGAGTTGATCCTGGCATTTGCCAGGCATTAGCACTTTCCTTCTCTAGCCAAAAAAATAGGAAGTCTGTGGTTCCCTTTCTTTTGAGACATTTTGAATATAGTTTTAATCTGAAAACAGTTATGTTAATATTAAGAAAGATGTACAATAACATCTCATAATAATACTTAAGTATAAAATACTTTTTTTGTATAATGATGTTTTGACTGAGATGAACAATACGTCACTTACTTAATATGAAAACACAAATTTTATTT
>VZRW01001088.1:31267-50505 GCA_013398125.1 Aegotheles bennettii | reverse complement strand
GAGCACTGGACCAGGCTGCCCAGAGAGGCTGTGGAGTCTCCTTGGCTGGAGACATTCAAACCCCGCCTGGATGCGTTCCTGTGTGATGGACTCTAGGTGACCCTGCTCTGGCAGGGGGGTTGGACTGGATGATCCTTCGAGGTCCCTTCCAACCCCTAGGATTCTGTGATTCTGTGATTCTGTGACCGATGATGCCGCCAGGCAGCAAGGTCCTTCCCCAGCCCTGCAGCTCGCCTGGGCACAGGCAGCACCCCCTGAGACCATCACCCCACCAGCTCAAGTGGTGAGTGGCTGTGTTGGGGACCAAAACACACAACTTGTGAGGCACAAAAAGGCTGGTTTCACCAGACCATTTCCCATTAAAAAACCCCCACAACAACAAAACACCAAGAAACAAACAGTATAACTTCCCAGACAAGAGTGGTCAAAAGGTTAGACCTGGCAGAATGAAGTTTGTCATAATCTGGATCCATAATCTGTGCTTCAGCTTGTGTTGGTGACATGATCAAACGTCTCTGTTGGTGCCAGAGTGCGACTCTGGCGCAGCACCACGAGCAGCAATGTGCTATTCTTTCCCCATTCACCAGCTCCTGGTTGGAGATTGCCATAGCATCATCATAGTCCTTTTTCACTATTCAACCCCCATACGAATAAAGAATACTTACCAATTTCTGGGGGGAAATTTTCTGGGACATCAGAAAATCCCAATGCCATCAGTGCCAAGCGCACATCCAGGGCAGAGGCAGGCCAGTGTACGGGATGAACTTCCTGTGCTTGGATGAGTTACCATGCATCTGCAGAGCCATTTGAACTGACCAAATTAACAGCCCTTCCACTGTTTAAGCCAAATGTGCTTGCTTTCCCTTAATATATATTTAAAAAAGCAAGGGACTAAAGCACCATGCAGTCAGTTTTCCCAGTTCCACTGAGAGGCAGTAATTCATTAAACAGGTTCATTCCAATCATACAGACCCATCTGACCATCAATTAAATTTGCCTGTTTGAACACTCACGTTACCTGATCTTTTAGACTCATCACAATACATTTTATCAGAACATTGCTCTTACTGTTCTCACTTGCACTTGGGAAGAATCCACATTTCCACACTTTAGATCCAGGATTCATAAATCAGGTACTTAGGAAAACGTGATCACACCCTCAATGGTCCCACAGGAAAAGCCTGCTTTTCAGGGGTTTCCTTTCAGGATGGTACACAGTGTTTTCCTAGGAGCAGCCCTTAGCAGTGTTTCTCTTGGGGTGGGAAGGTAGGAGGTCTGGAGGGAAGACTCAGAGTCCTGCCTGCCATTTAGAAGAGGCTAGGGTTTTGTGCACTTGCATGCACTCATGCCCTCACACCTCCAATGTATACTGTACCTTTGCGAGAATGCTGGAGAGCAGCAGCTGCTGGTGGATTGCATCAGCAATTCCTCTGCAACAACATTTACTCTAGGGTTTGGAAAATCCTATTTTAGGCCATAGGTCAGGAAATGTGTTGACTCCCCTCTTGCAGGGTCTGACAGTCAATTAACGTCAGAGAAAATCACCAGGGGCCTGATTTTCCAAGGTGATGAGCACACTCATCTCCACCTGTCCGTCGCAGTCCATCTTCACAGGAAGGAAGGCAATGGGCCTTGATGTTCTCCACGAAGACCGTGTCATTCGGTGAAAACAACACTGAATCAAGCATCTGCTCCTTGAATTTTATTCCAAACTCTGCCATTTATCTTGCAGATAACTAGCTCAAGTCACCCTGACTCAGTTTCCCCTCACACCTCCTCTTGGGACACACTTCCCGAAGGTTATCTATGGAGTAAGTGTATCGTGTATGCACACATCTGCATGGTAGTTTACTTCTTCTCCTTCTCTTGCTGGAAATAATCTTGTTACAGCCAACCCTGCCTGAACTATTTGAAGCCAATAAAAGAAGAAATGCATCTTTCCATCACTGAGCAGGAGAAAAATCTGTCACAATTTCAGGGTAAATACAGGAGTTTTACGTCTGCCCTGTTCAGAGTTACTGTAATTGTGCTGGCACCATTCCCAGAGCTGAGCTAAGGTCAGTGAGAAACCTGTAAATTAATAACTGTGGAGCTGGTGTGATATCTATCCAGGAATCACGTTTTACTTTACAGGAGAGCTTTATAGGAGAGAAAAGTTATGTTTCAGTTTTGCCAAGAAGTGTTTAAAATTCTTAATATTGACAATTAGCATAATTGGAGATGTTGGACCTGATTCTGATCTCATCATCACAGGAACTCCATAAAATGGGTTAGTCTGGATTAATTATAGTGGTGCTACCCAAATGGACAGAAACCAGGTGAAACTCAAGTCTAGATGGACACACTTTTCCTTTGGGGTCTTACAGAGAAGAGATTCTTATGTCCTCCTGGTTTATTCCAGTCACAAGCAACATCCAGTCATCCCAGTCACTAATTAATATTGATTAATAGCTAATTGCTGTTGCCACTTGCATTATTAACATTTAGGAATTCCATTGTGCTACAACCTATAGGACAAGAAGGGGCTTTCCGGTCAGAGGAACCCATTTTCTTCTATTGCAGGTAACCACATCAGAGTCAGATACCTGTCTTCCTCCTTCTTCTGAAAGACTGATCCAAAGCCTCTCTCTGAAGATTACAGACCTCCTAATTTCCAGGCTAAAATTATTCATTGCCAAGTTATATCTGCTTATTCTTTTGCCAAACTATTTTTCAGCTTAAAATAAGTCTTCCCCTCTGATGTTTGCATTCCTGACATATCTATAGGGCCTACTGTCATCTCCTTTCAACTTTTATTTTGCTAAGTCATACAAGCCAAACTCAACATCTCCTGTCATTAAAGACGGGCTTGTAATTCTTTTTATCATCCTGGCTTTATTTTCCAGCTTTTCTTTCTTGAAGATGGGTGACCAGAACAGCATAATTTACTCCAAATGTCTTGTCCCATTGAATAAATACTCTTCTTTCTGTACCATAAATGTCTGGTGTATCCTGGGATCACGTTATCAAGGTCATATCAAATTGGTTGCTCATAATCAATGACTATTAAGTTGGGGTTCCTCTCTTTTTTTGTCCTCCCTGGTTGCAAAAGCAAGTGGAATGGAAATCCCCACTGTAGTAAAACGTGACCCTGGACTGTGTACCATTACATTTTATTCTGATCCTATTACCACATCCCCTTCTTCCCATCTTCCTCTGATGATACCCCTCAGTCATTTGCAAATGTCATTAGCATGCTTCTGTCTTTCTCAAATGGCACTCACAGAAATTAAGATGAATATTGTTCATCAGAAACTCCACTACAAACTATCTTTCAGCCTGACAGTCCCCCTTGTGGCATGATCTCTTCTCCCCACTAGCAAGCCTTGTAATCATCTTTTTGTCTGGTGAGAATCCCTTTTCCAGAAGAACTATTTCCTTTGGGACACAGTACTGGAGAGTGTCCTAAAGCCTCAAACTAGTATTATTTTTTTTTTATCAGCATGATTAGTTCTCTTACCAGAGGTAGGTATAATCCACTTTTGGTAAACTCTTGGCACATTTTCCATGTCTTTACTTATGCTTGCAGTCAAAATTTGTTCTAAAATGTTACATAATCTTAGGTGTCAGACTGATGGGTGTATGTTAACCTACATCTCCTCTCTCTTGCCTCTCAGCCTCTTCAAAACTGGTACTCATTTGCAGTCCTCTATTTCTGTAGCATCATCACAAATGTCACAATTTTACTTAAGATGTTCTTTCAGTACAGCAAGGTAGAAATTACCCCTGAAATGTTGCTTTCCCCCGGATAACTTCAATTTATGTGCAGTTTTTATTAGCCATCCTAACCCTGCCACAGTGTTACACATCTCTATTGAAAGCAGAGGAACAGGAACTACGTTAGATGTAAGTCCACACCCAGATGATCTTCAGGCTTGACCCATTTGGGTTTGATTTTCAACATTTCTCAATCTTTACAAAAAAAGGTGTCAATACAGCTAATGCTACGAGATGAACATCATGCATGGTAAAAGATGTGCCTCCAGAAGCTTATTATTCTAACTAAATATTACAGAGCGAGGATATACATCCCCATCTTATACAATGACAAAAGATAAAAATAATCTGAGGTTAAGTAAGGAATTCATGCTATGGTACTGTCGCCTCTATCCAGATTGTTGCTCTGCTGGAAAACTTGCTCACCTTCTTGTATTGCATGATAAGCAGAACACTGACTACCTTTAGTAATTCCTATATCAGTTAAAAAATAGCAACTACCACGGCATTTTCAAAAAAATCAGCTCAGGTCTGAAGAAAGAGCTTTGGTTGAAGTCTTGACTATGGCATTAACCTCATGATTTCAGGTGCTTAAAGTCACTGTGTTCATAAGATGATGTAAGAACAGTTTCAACCATGGCAGGTGTTTAAGACTTAATCCTCAGAATGATGAGTGAGGCCGGGAGGGAGTAAGAACCAATCCAAAGATCCAGAGGATGACAGGAGTCTGTGAATTGAATTTATTTTGCCGTCACTGCACCTGGCGTGAAAAGAAAGGGCAATGAGAGGATCCAGTCTTCTCTGACTCACTGAATCCAAGCATTTGTTTTTGCTCCTTTTCACAGACTTATGTGAAATCATAAACTACAATTTGAGAGGGAAGTTTCATCAGGCAATATACAGCATTTTGTACAAAGCTGTATCTTTCCAAGCTGAACTAGACCTAGAAAAACTTCCGCTAACAGTTTTCATAAAGTATTTTAATTCACACTGAAAGATGAGTGATCATGGTTTTTCTTTGTCCTTGCTTCTACGAACAACTAAACAAAACTACTGATGTCACCAAAGAAACCACATGTCACATCTGAAGGTGATCCTGCACTTCAGAAGGTCTGAGCTAGGTCCTGAGTGACAGAGCCTGTCTCCTCTCACTGCTGCATGACAGCTCAAGGAAAATGAACCCCCTCCTTGGCTTGGTAGAGTTTTGGGGTACACTTCCAGGGTACTAGAAGGGGATAAAACTAGCAAATGGCACCTTCTCATGGCAAAGGGTCTCTCTAGACACACTTCAAATGTGTGGGGGGTATCTCATTAGCTTAAGCCCTGATCAGATTCAGCTCTGTTGGGACGGAAGAACTCCAGTGGAATCCCACTTATTTTCAAGCAATACCCAGAATGCTCTTTCCTTCCTTTGTACTATTGCTTTAGAAGGGCAGGTTCTGGTTTACAACAAAGTACTTCTACCTAGAAGTGCTTGCATTACAGTGCCGTTGAAATGATCGATCAAGTTGAAAGACATAAGGCAGCAAAGGTGAGATAAGACACTGTATTAATATTTGAGCCACTGAGCCAGGATTTCCTAATTCCAGAAGAGGTTATCTTCTAATTATGGCTTAATTTTAAGGAAGAGTTGTAAATGAATGAATGAATGAATGAATAAACAAATAAATAAATAAATGTAAGATTTCTCTCTCTTCCCATTTTTACAGGAAAAAGGAAACAAAAGCTTTCTTATCTGAAAAAATATTGAGAGCCAGAAAAGCATGCTTGCACTCCCTTGTTTATATCATTCCTGACTCAAGATGAATCAATGGTAACTTGAAATGCCTGTGTATAAAATAAAGATTATTGTTTTGTGTCTCTCTTCAAGGCCACCTACCTTTCTTAGTTTCTTTTGGGTCAAACTGTTTCCTGGTTTTGGAAAGCTCAAGTATGATATCTGCATGCATCCACTTTTCCAGGGTATGGCACCCTGTCACACTCTATGGGACAAATCTAAAGCTGCCTTACAGCTTACAGATGGTTGTTTTTACTAAAGAACCAGTAGGTACGAAATCAAATATTGTTACAACTGTAGCACTGTTATAGGGGTTTAATTCAATTTAGGGACATCAATGCTTGGCATGGGAGAAATCCTCAGCAGGAGATCTTGCTGAGAGGGCTCAAAAAATGGCAGGCTTAAAAGAAAATATAAAATTAATAGCATTGGCAGCAGGATTAACACCCCTGGGACACAGAAGGCCTCCTGCTGAGGATAGTTGTAATTCACACCTAGTCCACACTGTTGGTGATCCTTGCATTTCTTCTGGGATGAATTCCACCATCAATGATTGAGTTACAACTTTGTTTTCAATATTAAACTAAGAGAAAAGCGAATTGATGTTGGAAAGAAGTTAAGGTCAATGATTGTTTCACCATAGTTTTTCAGGAGTATCACTTGTTATTTGCAGTGTAAAGAAACCTGTGGCCTCACTGCACTTTTAAGTCTGTTTTGCCAAGCAGATATTATCTGTGAAATTCCTCTAGCTGTCTTCAGGCAGGGGGACCAGTAGCTTTGCTATGTATACTTGCTTTTTGTGCCAATGCAAAGCCATCACAAAATGTTACCAAATCAGAAAGGTGTTGATTTATATTCACTTTCCATCAGGGTAAGCAACAATACATGGTCTGAAGCAGAGGAGAAATTTGGGCTTTAAAAAAAAATAATCCAGGCAAAGCACCAGTTCGCATGCAGTTATACCACTAGTTTGCATGAACTTTGCACAGTTCAAAGCTTATGCTGAATGCAGCTCAGCTACACCAAGGCTTTCAGCCACCATTGCAACAGCACTTCTGACATGCTACAGACAACAGCTTTGGTAACAGTCCTTCACAAATCCCCGTCCTGCAGGGGAAGAAATAAGATGGCAGGGGCACAGTCTGCAGTAGAGGAGGAAGGAGGTCAGCAGTTACGTAAGTGGTCAGGCAGTTCTGCAGACTGGAACAAATGCTGCATACCCTGTGCACCCCCATGCACATCTAAGTAATCCTAGGACCAGCATCTATAGCTTAGAAGATGTGGTGCTCTGTCCTAAAATGCACAGAGCCAAAGTGCTTTTGTTGCCTGTGCCTTTCCCAGTCCTGGTGCTCCCAGGGGTGTTTCAGCTCCATGGCCTACTAGGTGATTTGTGCTTGCTTCTAGCTCAGCATCAGTGAATGAGCTGAGCAAATGCAAAAATGGTCCTACCTGCTCTGTCAAAGAAACCCTTGATCTTACACATCTGCTTCTGCTACACGTAGCCTGGATTTGAGTCCAGCAAATACTACACAGGAATGAAAAGTGATGCAACACACCACCATCCGGTACTGGGATTTTCCCTAAAATTTAAGGGGCTCAGGTTGCCTTTTCCATGGATAGCCCTTTGGAAAGCCTTGGGATTCATCTGTATTTGGGTCATTGTCATGTGTACCTTCCTCTAGACTAGTAGAAGGAATCATATCCTCATAGAGAAGACAGGATGTTTCTCTGTCCTCAAAGTGACAAGAGAGATCTGATTGCCCCGTCTCTGATTTTGCATCATTAGGAAAAGGACTATGTACTTTGTTATTCAAGCAGCTAAGTTAGATTAGTGATGAGAGAAGATGGATTATTGGTAAGCTTCTGTACTTTTAATGCACTGTCTAGAAGTTTCAGTAAAGTTCAGCTCTGTTACCTAACTCAGGATGCTGGGTGAGACCAAGACAGATGCTCAGGTATTATTTCAGAGTATTGAAAACCATAAAACACATCCAGTCCATGCAAATCTCACACCATGCTTGACAGTTTGTTTTCAAGTCTGAATCTGTCAGCAGTCCCCCTGGCTGATGACAGTGCATGGCAGTGAACATGGCATGTTGTCTGCTACAAGGGACTCCAGCTGTGCTTATAAGCACTCCATCCCAGTAATCCTGTTTTCTTGAAACATCTTAGAAGAGATCCCAGGGTAAACCCTTATAGTGGTTTAATAGAAGCTCCTAGTGCCTGAGCTGAGTGCTGTGGATTTGGCTGAGCAAATCCCTTCAGCAGAAGATAGAAATACAGAATGGGAATTCTCTCATGACCACAAACAACTATTATCTGTTGGAGTCATGATGCTCCCATAGTACCATGACTCATCTCCATTCACTTCCTACAGTCTGAGCAAAGACCTTGCATTTCCAGACTTGCCCACCATTGTCAGCAGTGGAAATGAACCTTTGACAATGTCTATTTCAATTTGGACCTGAACCTCTGGAAAACATAAAGGGGGAGAAACCAGGGCTGGATTTGCATCAGGCCTTTTCTAATATGATGGGATGTGGAGACTTGATTAATTTAAAAGTATTGCCATAGTGAGATGAGAAGTTCATGCATTGCATTAGCATTACATTAACACAACTCTGTGCAGTGTTTGTCTCTTGCTATTTTGTAGTGGTGACCAATATAGACAGATATGTCTAAAATACTACCCAGCAGCGTGGTGAAATGTGTGTCCCTCCGACAACTCCCAACATATCACCACTGCCAGAACCTGTCTTTCTTGGAGCGCACACAACCACTTCCATAAAGATCATATTTATAAAATTATAAATAATTATAATATATTATAATTTATAAAAATTTATAAAACATGTTGTGTTGACTAACAACCATTGTAACTCCTGGTCAGTGATCATTAAAATAAAATCCTTGTTCCAGCAGCATGCTTGGCTGCAGCAAGAGTTCAGTGAAACTGTTGCCTGATGCATGCAATGAGAACAGGATCTTAAAACATGGAGTGAAAAACCCTGTTTGTCACAGAGTCAACATCCCAGCAAGGGCAGATCCCGTACCACACCACACACCTTCTTGTTTGTGATCACATGCTTGAATTTCTTCCTCATCATTTATACAGCAGCTATCTAGGAAACATGTTCAGGGAGTATCCTAGTATTTGCAAGCACAACTTTCTGATATGCCCATTTTTTAACCAAGATGTTAGGCAAACATCTCAGCTGCTGAGAAACCAAGGTCCCTGGGACCACGTTATGCTACTGATAAGTCTGGAAGCCTTCCTGCTGTGGGGTATGGTGCATGGTGCCTAGACCCAGATACATGGGAACCAGGGCTGATTGTTTTGGAGGTGCATTCCCTGTCAATGGCCTGGTCAAGGGGCTGGTCAAGATATCCAGGCACAAGGGCTAATGACAAACCTCTGTCTGGATGGAGAGATAAAGGAGAGAAAAAAACCTAAAAAGCAGGAATTAATCTGAGGAATATTATCAACCATGGTCCCTGAAATGCCACAGGTAAGGAAAGATCTTAAAATGTCTGCAACTTGGATATAGCAACATCTGTGTACCTTTCATCCAGCAAATTCATTATGCTGCTTATGCAGGAACTTTGTATCATCTTCCCCGCTGCAGCATAGTATCTGCTTAAGCCTGACATTTTAAGGTACCTCTGCCACATGGTGACTCAGTACAAACATGCGGACCTCAGCTTGACCCTTTGATAGCTGCTGTCATATCACAGTACAGCTTGTGAAATCAACAGCTACAGTATGCTTCTGGAAAAAAACATGCCAGTCAAAGGGTAGATCTGCTTGCATGGTCACTGCAGCTGGCATTCCAGCTTATGTTACCATCTAGACTATCTATGGGTATCAACTCATCTATGGATGCAGCTTTCAATGGCCTTGGACAGCCCTGAGGAACCGTGGGCTCAGGATGGGGTGTGCTGTTTGCTGCTACACCAAAGCCAGCTGAATAATGTCTCAGAACGAGGTTCAATTTTTGTGTCAACAACAGGATCATTAATATGAGTGTCAGTATGCTTCAGATCCAATGCCTTTCTTGGAGCGATGCAAGGTGAGTTAGGAGGCATTTTTTTGTTGAGCCTAAAGCTGAGCTCCCCTGCTCTGAGCTGCAGCATACAGATGGTGGGAAGTGCACATGGAAATCAAGGTCTCTGCTCTCTAAGCCTGCCTGGCTCCTTGCCCGAGCTTCAAATGCAGCCTGTGGGAGTTTGACTTGAGACAATTTGATGGACACTATGTGGTTGTTGGAGGCAAGAGAAGCTAAGAGAATGAGGGATCTGTCTGTCAGTTCATCTAGTTCCTGTTTTTTAATGCAAGCCCTTCATTTCTGTAAATATACTCTGCATGCTGCTATAGATAGGATATGGTTATAAGTGTCATACTGTGAGAAAAGGGTGCAATACATGAACCAAAATTGAAGAGTTTTTCATCTATGAACTACATTCTTTATATGTGGTAATAATATCCATGTGATAAAATAATTTATTTCTGCAAACATGTCATAATTTACATGTCAGTGTAGTAATCCCCATTTATCCCATTCTTTGACCTCCCTTGCAATATGCCAACTGAGTCTTCTGTACTTGCACTGCTTTTAAATTTACCAAGTGCCTTAAGCTCTCTGAATTTCAAACATTGATTACCAACAACTGCAGTGATTAAACTGAAGCCTGAACCATGCTCATCAATAAAAACTCACTACTTGCCTTTTCTGTAAATCAGATTTCAACAGCACTCCTCTCCTCTTCCCCCTTGGTTGGCTCTGACCAAAAAAAATATGCAGGACCACTTGCTAGGGTTAATTTTTCATAGTGTCCTCATTGCTGCAGTGAATGAAGTAATTTATTATCCAGCAGGCAGCATGCTAACACTCTAGGCAATAACAAATGCTTAAGGAGGTGACTCAGGCATAAGCAATCAGAAGGAGTTTTACATTCCCACCTTCCAGATGGCTCAGCACAAAGAGCCGAGCACACAGTTTTGGTTTACCCTAGGCTTGCATCTTCATGTGAGGAACATCTGGATTCAAGCCACATGGTCTTGCTTCACAGTCACGTGCAAAGCATGTATGTAAACGGAGTCTGTATGGCCAGCCCTCCCCATTTGCCTGGGCACTCTTTTCGTCTAGTGAAGGAGGTTAATATTCCTCCTAGGCAGTCAGCCCTGTTGTGGGAACATGTCAGCCCAGGCAGTTTGGCCCTAAATAATGCTTTGTGATCTCAGGCAGATCGGAGGCCAGCCTAGCCACCTGTAAAACAGGTTTAATGGTAGTCAGCTTTTTTCTAGAAAAGCTAGGAGGATTACGTCATGTCTGAGATCTCTAGATGAGAACTGCTCAGTAGCAGAGAACATTTTAAAAGGGCAGCTGCAAATTAGGGTCAAAGCAGGCTGGCAGCCCTGTGAGCAGGTAGAGATGACCAGAGAAGCTGCACTGTTTTCATTACCCAAGATCCTCAGAAAGGCTGGGATGCAGATGATTCACAAAACAGAAAGTATTTTTAAATTACTTATTAAGCAGGATTCATGTTGATTTTACTGCTCTGGGACACATAGGGTTGGGCTGCAGAACCTCTTTTGCCATCTCTTCAGTGTGAAATGTGGTGGCAAGGCAGAGTCCTCTCACCCATGTATATACTGCCATTGTATTTTTGCTTCCACAGAGTAGTCCAAAGGCCACTGAAGAAGTTCATGAATCTTCCCTATATCTGCAGTAAGCTTTGCATCAGACCTCAGTAAGCCAGCAAGAACACGCTGTTGAACATGCTATAACAAGTTCACTGCCATGTGCTGATCACTGCAGGAGAGCTGGTATAAACGTGCTCCTGAAAACAAGGAAGATCTTGACTAAGGAGGCAGCAGCTTCCTGCTTATCCTCACTGGAGTACACCAGTGCTGCTCGAATCGGAGAACAGAGCAGCTCTGAACCTATTTCCTCCCCTGTGCACTATCCCAGAGAAGCTAGAGGGAGGATATTCTATTACTCTTAATTCACTTTGTAATTGTGTAAGTCTCCCAAATCCCACTGCCGGTAAGCTCTGGTGATTAAACAGCTTACTGAAGGGAACCTATTACTAACACCTTCTACCTTTATCAAAGTGTATTGGTAATGAGTACCAAGAAATCCTTCAGTGTTAATACAATCTGCAGATTAACATTAGGTTACTCATGTTTTCATAGTCAATGGCTGAAATTTCCTCAATCACTTGGATTCACCTAACATTTCAGATTAGTGTTTCGGTATGTTGGCCTCACTATTTCCCCAACTGAAGCCCACTGTCTAGAAGTGGAAAAAGCAGAGTCAAAATTCTGAGACCAGAGAAGAAATGTGCAACATGCTGACTTGGGCTTCTCAGCTTAGGAATCTTGCAGGAGGTCTGACTTCAGAAATGTTTAGCATTGGTCCCCTGAAAGCCATCAGACAGTATCTGACTACTTTGTACACACACACACACACACACACACACAGTTACACCCCTGCTGAGCTCATGAACAGCTGCCTGAAAAGTTACCTAAGAACATGCACCAGCCCTGCACCAGCCCTGCAAGATGCAAGTGACTGCAGGTCCTCTTCTGCATTTCTCCTTCCCTGATGGAGAAGTAGTAGAATAAAGGGGATGACTGGACTGAAGACAAAAAATGATGCTGGTGGTCCACTTTACAGCTTCAGTATAGGAAAGATCTTTAATAAAGAGGAAGGGAACTGCCAGCCAAAAGAGAATGTGGGAAATAGGCATAGAAATAATGTGGACAGATCAACTACGTCACCTGACTGAAAGGATGATTTCTACCTCTATGCTGCTCTTGAAGGCATGAGAAGACTTTGTCCTCACCATTACTAGGGGTCTCTCAGGACATCCTAAGTAGGATAGTGACACAAGAGCATAGCCAAACTGTTAAGAAGATTTTCCAATACCTAGGCTGAATCTCACTTGATGTGAGAATACCACTACCACCATAAGCACACAGGGAACTGTGTAACTCAGGATCTCTATTTCTAATGGCAAGTGGCTGCACTGCAGGAGAGTCTACCTTTGCTATAAATAACATGAAGCCTGAGGTGACCAATGGATTTTGTTTACTATAGCAGTGCAGATTTTAGGTAATTACTGAAAGGGGTGAAGGAGGAGCTGCAAATGCTCCACAAGAGCATCAGGAAGCGGCTGCCACAGCTGTCTGTAATGCAAAGGGACCGGACAAGAAAGCTTTACTAAGGTTGGGTACAGGAGTAGAGCATGCACTGGAGACTCCACAGCACCAAGAAGCAGAGAGATGGTGGGAAGGCTGGATGTCATCCTCTTCTCTAGTCTACAGGGTAATACATTTTGTGTGAGTACTGCTTTGCACCAGCTTTACTCGCTCACAAAGGTGGGAACCAAGGTTCAGGGCAGCTCCTCACAGAAGAAGGAAAACCAGAATTTAGTGAAGGACTTGACAGAAGAGAAGAAAAAGCTTAGCAACTTGAGTTTGATGATGAGAAGGAGGGCTGCGTGGCAGGGATAGAAACAATGTGCAGCCAGTACATTAAAAAATAATCAAAGGAAAAGAAACTAGTAATTTAACCAGATAATACAAATGTCTTTTATTTGATCTAGTTCTACCATGGGTGCATGTCTGAAACATGCTGTGTTTGCAGTTCTACACTGACAGGTTCAGCAGAGGGTGGAAGGAGACACAGGACCTTACCAACACTGGTCACTCTTTGTCAGATGGGGGCATTTCATGAAGGAATCGGTATCATATCTAAGTAACTCAGGCTCCACACTCAGGACATGATCAGGGAAAAAACACAAAAAGTCAAAAAGAACATTTGTTTGGCACTTAAGCAAACACCCAGAGGAACAAATGGGACACTTTCTACAGAGGGTAGTGTCCTTCAGACAGACTGAAACTAGCAGGCAGTTGTAGGATGTGACACTGCTTGTAAATACAGGCTCAGAGATTCAGCCTACATCTCATCTCCACCCTCTCCCCCACCCCCCAGCAAAATACGAAGTCCAAACGTCTCACCATCCACTCAGGTGAGGGCTTCACGTTACTAAGTACTGCATATCATGTATAGGGAGATACTACTGTTTTTCCATTCCTATGGTGTCTCTGCCAGGAGGCTGACTCAGTGGAAATGACCATTCTTTGAATGATGTCTTTTTTGTGTGTCTGTTTGGGTGGGCTTTTTTTTTAATAGAAAAAAGAAATCAGCAGTTATCTGTATTTTTAAACTGTGGAACACAGAGCTTCTTCCACTTCCAAGCTCTCATTACATTCCCTTCTGTGATTCCAGAGCACCTCGTTTCTGCAAGTTTCTATTTTCAGTTCATAACTGATCAAATCCAACTGGTAGCAGAATTCATTTCAGTCAACAGGAATCTTTTCTCTAGCTTTGCTGGAGCTTGGGCCAGGCACCTGGTAAAGCACTGTCTGGTTTCCTTGCTTTTTTCAAAGAGGAAATCAGTGATGACAAAGATTCTGTCCTGGATCAGAAAACACTCCAGGACTGATGATTTTGCTCTGCCCACCCAGAATCTTCTACAGTGTTTCAAATGATTTGGTTCAAAGAGGCCTTAGCACTCTAGCAGAATTTAATCCGATCTTAATGCCATTATTTTGGGGATTGAAAACAAAGTGGTCCCACTCACTGGTTGGGTCAGCTGAAGCAATGTGATGATTTTGGAGATAATATAGAGGAAAATTTTGTTGATTGATTGATGTTTGATTAATTAGTACAGGGTTTTGTGTTGTTAATGGATTACTTAGGTATCTCTGAGAGTCTCAGGCCCTTGGGACGATGGTACATGCTTGCAGAATTTCACAGTTGTGTTGTCTCTTGTGTTTATGTCTCTCTTGGTGTGGTTTGCAGTAAGGATAAGCCCACAGACCCTTCCCAGTCTCAGGGGTCTGTGTTAAATTACAGTGCTGAATAGTTTTAGCAAGTTTTCTTTGAGATTAATTTATCTCATGGTTTCTTTGTGCTGCAGAAGACTTGGATTTTCCCCATAGTATTTTTAAAGTCACAGTTTAACAATTAATTTTATTCACAGTGTAATAATTAATTGTTGGGAGTAAATTCTAGCCTTGCATCTCCACATAGATTTATTTGATATATTAAGAGCTTCTCTCTAAGGCTGTTTTCCAAGTGGTGCTACTGTGGGGCTTGAGATCTAGTAGTACTTTCTCTACAACCTCATGAGGAAGGCAGGAGAGGATTATCCATGAGTGACAATGATTTTGCCTGTAAATTCAGCTAGGTCCTTAGTCAGCTCAGAAGGCTGGCCACTGTTTCTCAAGCCTGATATTACTATATCAACAGCATAAACTTTAACTGGGAGAGAGTGTTTTTAAAACAGAAAGAGGGAGCACAGAATTCATTCCATGACCTAGTTGGAGCTGTTAACCTGTAGCTCGTATCAATAGCCTAGGGATTAAGAAACTTTCAGGTTTTCCTTCACTTTTCAAGACTGTCCTGCAGAAGGCACCCTTTCCAGTTCATGAAAAAGCAAACATTTTGTGTATACCCTAGACCCGCTCCAGATTTACAAATGAGCCTGCCTTAAGCAGCGGAGAGTTCCATTGGCTTCTGTGACTACTTGCACATATAACAGTTCCCAAAATTGTCCTCCACTGAGCTAACAAAGCTCAGTTTTGATTTCCTCCCATAGCAATAATTATGAGGGTTTTCCCTTTTCGCCCTTAGCCAATTCCCTTTCCTACCTCTAAATTCTCTCACTAACACAACTAAGCTGCATAGCAATGAGTCTGCCCCTCCCAGAAGTACCTCTGTAAAGAGAATGGGTTTGAAGACAGACTCTCTGAGCCTACTACATCCTCTGTCCCAGGTAACTCCAAAATACTCCCAGTTCTGCAGAGATTTATTCCATTTAAAAAAAGAAAAAAAAAAAGAAGAAAAAAAAGAAAGGATGGCGTGGAAGAATGGAGAGACTGTCAGAGGATGGAAGCCAAATTAATTTTAGAAGAAATTTGTTCATTCTTTACTGGCATCTGCAGAATTGCATCAGCTTGCTGCAGAAATGGATTTGGCCTTGTATTTCTGAGAATCCAGTCTTGTTTCAGTTCTTCTGAACACTTCCTTCTTTCTTTTTGACTGCACTTCAGTTTTGGTCCAAGTGTCAGACAGGCCCATGGGGTAGCTGATGTGCACCGAATCTAATAAAATCTTCTACTGACACACTCTGCTACCTACATAACGCATGGCCCACCAGTGAACCAAAACAATAAGGTCTCAGCTTCCTTCTTTGCTATAGCAATAAAACACCTTGTGATGATTTTTTTTTCTGTTTCATAAGCTGGTTGCCATAGTGAGTTACTTGTGTTGCATTGTCAGATACTAAAAGGAAGCAATTTGCATTCTCTAGAAAGCTGAAAATTTAAAAAATTGATTGTGTATTTGCTTTTTGCCATGACACTACTCATCCTCTAAGCTCAGGGAGAGATGAGCAAGAGAAACATACCCGAATGGGAAAAGTACTTGCAGATTTCTTGAGTCTGGTGTATCTGCAGGAGGAGTAAATTAAAAAACGATGAAGAATATGGCACTGTAAAGAAGCAAAACTCATGGGGATTTCTCCTTTTCTCAATACACTCTCAGAGACAATGTTAAGGAGAGCACAGTGATACAGTCTTCCTTCCAAACACTTCAAGAAAGTTTCAGCTATGCAGAAAAAGTATGCATCCAGGAAAATGGACTTGCTGAGTGCAGGGAGAGCTCAAAAGTCATGGAAAGAATCAGGAATCAGTCTGCACAATTAAAAGTCAGGTGAACTTGTAGATATGGCAAAGTAACAGGAGACTCAGAACAACAAAAGCAAACTGACATCACTCATCTGTCCTGTGTCTGCTGAGAATTGATATATCCTCATTACCTCAAAAATGTATGATGTGTATCTGGATGTATTCAAGTACATGAAGTTAAAAAATTACTGTTATTTACTTTTCTGATGATTTTGATGATCACAAGAAGAAATTTTCATGTTCTTTTGCCTTTTTTTAGGGGGAAAGAAATAATAGTTCAATTTGGCCATTGCCAAACTAGTTCAGTTGCTAAGCTCTTAGCATAATTTTGTGACACACAGTGGAGATCTAAGTTCACACCTTGTCTGTGACTCCCTTCTTGCAGAGGTTAAAGACGCAATGACAATATCAAGGACTTATTTTTTGGGTCACAGCACCTACAAAAATCAGTGACATACCTTCCCAGACTGAACTTAGAGTGCTGTTACAAAAAGTCATGATGGGATAAGCATGTCCACGAGTTATAGTCTCCCACCTGCAAGCTACATACAGTTTGGTGAAGACAATCAGGAGAAACTGAAGGCATGGGAATGACTGAACAGATTTTCAACCCCACTGCAGATTTTGTTTTGGCAGTATTACTGTGGCAGTAAGGATCTTCTGAGATTCTCTCCATTTCCTTTTTACTGCTCTGCATGCCAGTGGGCCCAGTGTTAGACCAGCCTTCCTCTCCTGCCAAGCAAGGCTTGCAATAGTTAGTAGCACAGCAGGATTTCTAGAGAGCTGTGCATTTCTCTTTGCCTGCCCTGAGGTTTGCCATAGGGTACAGAAGATGTACTGATGCCTGTTGGGCAGCTGGAGCAGTTTGTTGCCAGTCCAGTTGGAGACACCATAGGATGAGTTAGCAGAGTAGTTAGTTAGTAGACTGAACTACCTTCTTGAGGTGACATTTGCACTGTTGTTGTTGCACTGCACATCCCATATTTAAAAAAGAGGGTTCCACCTTCCAGAGGCCTCAAACAGGCCAGACATTTTCCTACAATTAAATTCAAGTTTAGAGAAAGGAAGGAATAATCTGTCTAGGCAGAATGACTTTTTACAAACAGAATGGTCCATAACCTCAGCAAGTGTAAATCTGCCTAGCTTTGCCAAAAGCAATGAAGCTGTGCTACTTTGCAACAACTGAGGATCTTATCCCAATATTTTGCTTTTTTAATCCAAAAATCGAAAGTGGGGGAAGACATCCTTAAGCTATCACTCTGTGTGTCCTCACAAGTTTGTATCATCATCCGTATGCAATCGTGTGGTTATGACTCACCAATAGGTGATTATGCCTTTCAGCAATCTGCAAACAACAAGTAGTCCTCAGGTGGGACTTCTATCTCCTATCCTGATGTAATCTGGCACTTAAGAATGAGCAAGAAAGAGGCAGTTTCGGTCCCATCTTCTGGTGTTTCTGGTTCTTGTAGGTTGCTGACAAGCCCAAGGAGCATGAAATTGAGGTTCATGCTTATCCGTCTATTACACTGCCTGTGTGATTCTTGCTCCCTGATAACTTCTTCTGGGCCACCTAGCTACTGAAAAATATGAACCTGCTTTCAGAATGCTTCAAAAAGCAAGACTTTTGCATGTCCCAGTACCCTGCCTGCTCACCAGAAAGGGCTAAAACAAGATGAGACAGGTAGCGCAGAGAGGCGGTGCGCTGTGTGTGCACGTGTCTGCCTGTGGAGAAACGCATCACCCTTGTGTGCTGCTGCGTCTGCTGTTGGTTTGCTCAGGAGAGATACTATGTTTCTGTCAGCTGATGTCCTTGCTTCTGTGGAGAACTGATAGGTCATTCTGAATCAGGAGGGCTTGTTAGAAGCAAACAAATTGTTTCAAGGTAGGTTAAAGCTTCAGCCTTTTTTGTTTGGACCTGTTTGTTTGCATGCTGCCTTTTAGAAAGTGCTCTGGCAAGTTTATTTCTGCCGGTGCAACATGTCTATGAGACCTGAAACAACCTGCACAACTCTCAACAGGTATCCTTAGAACTTGCTTAATCTACTCCCAGCACAAGCTCTGCAGGGCATGAGCTTCCCTTTTATTATGTCAAGGACACTATCTAGAACAATGGTTTCTAGCTCCATTTTCAGATTACTAGATACTTTATTCAGTGTCATATTCTGCATTAAAGCTTGATCACTTCTGAATGCTCCTGGATAATAAGATGACCATGGCATCCACCATCCCCTTACCAAAGTAATATGGGAATCAAGGTGTCCAATAACAGAGAACATCTGGTAACACAGGTGTACTTTGACAGGATGGGAAGTGCCGTGTTGACAGACCCCAATTCACAGAACAAAACTCACGTCCATCCAGGTTTACTGGCTCTGATTTAGTGGTGCCTCCTGAAGGACACAAATAGGATCAGATAGAGCCTCTTGCCACTCTTGGACCTTTGCCTGTAATTGAGTAATTCTGTTCATGAGGTGTGTATCCCTGCTGCTAAGCCTCACTGCATCCCAGCTGTCTCCTATGAGCCAAATTCCAGTGTCTTTTCTTTTGTGGCCTGTCTGAATCGCTCCTGAATAATTTGTAGATGTCTGTTTTTCCAGGCATTTCCAGGGGCCAGATAAAAGTGCCCTGTGAGCTGGGTTTAGCCTACGGGCTATCAGCTAGGGACTGTGATGGGCAATAAACACCACGTTTCAGCAGCCTTGGGTCCTCCTTCCTCAGAATACGCTGTTGGCCGGGCCTCCGCGGGGAGCCGGGCCAGGCAGCTCCGCCCCGGGCAGCCCCAGCGGTGTGTGGGGATGGGTCTGGGTCTCGCCTGGCCAGGCCTCTCCCTGCTGCCTTCCCTGAGGGCCGTGCTGCCCTGGCGGCGGCTCGCAGGCCCGGGCACGACCGCAGGGTTGAGGCGATCTCCCCACGGCGTGCCGGGGCAGCTCCTGCTGCCAGCCC
>VZRW01001088.1:0-30337 GCA_013398125.1 Aegotheles bennettii | reverse complement strand
TGCTGGGCAGGGAAGGGACCCCCGGCCCTGTGGGGGCGTTCGCGGGCGGTGCCGCGGGGCTGCTGGTGCCTGGGCGCTGCCGGGCCCGGCCGCCGGGGTGTGGAGGGAGGGTGCTATGGAGCCACAGCGTCTGCACCCCCTCTGCCTTCCATCCCCTGCCCTCAGCCCCTCGCACACCCCATCTCCCTCTGCCCTCTCAAACCGCAGGCCCCCTTCTCTGCCCCGCTTGCCCTCCTGCCTCCCCCAAGCTGCAGCACTTTCTGCCCCCTCTCTCCTCTCCCTTGCACCCCTACACCTGCCCTCCCTCACCCCCGTGCATCCCCCATGATGCTCCCGAGGCGGAGCACCGGGCCGACCCCCCTCCCTCTGCCCAAACAGGTGCCTGCCGGGCTCCAGCTGCCCCCGCGGGAGCAGCGCCCTGGGAGAGGCCAGGGCCGAGGAATGTGCATCTGCGAGGCGCCCGTCCCTGTGTGTGTGTGTGTGTGCAGCTCTGTGGAGCTGGTGGCACCTCCCTTCCTCACAGGGATGCTTGCTGCTGGGGCTCTGCAGCGTGTGGAGGCTGCTTGTGCCCTGCCTGCAGCCTGAGGGCGTTGTGGGCGCTGGGGGTGCAGCCCCTTTGCCCCAGGTGGGACCATGCGCAGCTGGTGGCTCGCTCAGCCCATGCAGGCCCTGGCTGGGGGGGTGCTTCAGTCCCATCGAGCAGCGGAGACAAAAAAGCTGATGAGAAATTGAGAGAGGACCAGCAAACTCTGGAGCAGCTGGAGAAATACTTAGGAGAGCTGAAAGCAGAACGATGGTGCAGCAGGAATGGCCTGACCCAAGTCGAGTCATTGACTATTTCAGTGACCTAAGTCCTGTCTCTTCAGCTTGTGCCATGCAGAGTTGCTCCTGAGTAGGTCTTTGAGATGCAGAAGGGGTACAAGCTTCTGGTGAGGCTTTGTGATGACATACCCCAGTCTGGGTGGCACGGGTAGGTTGTGCGGGTTGGAGCAGGAACTGGTTTTGAACCGGGAAGAACACACGAGGCTTTGTGTTGGTTCAACTGCAGAGTTGCTAGAGCGTTGTATGAAGGATGCTGCTGGATGTTGATTTCTCCTGGTCAGAATTGCTAATGTATTTATCCTTGGAGAGCTCCAAAATATTTTGATTTTGCAGCTGGTGATATGCAGGATTCTCCCAAGTGTTTGTAACACAGCAGTGTGTGCGTGTCCCTTCTGTGTGTCTGTCTGGTCCTTGCCTTATCCTCGTCAAGTGTTTTCCCTGTATGATTAATAACGTGCCAACTGTTTCATTTCAGCACCAGGGAGGCCGATGCCGATTGATTTTTCTGTTCAGACTCCTCGGAGGGTCTGGAGGCTGCATGTTACCACTGCAGAAAAGTATGCTTTGGGGTGGGAGCTGTCAGTGTGTCGTCTTCTTTTGTCTCGGTGAAGCTAATTTCTTTTAATTAAAAAGAGATGAAGTATGCCTGGTAATACCCTCCATGTTTACATAAAAATGATCTTGTAATTAGCAATAATTATCTCAGTTTGGGATATTGCTGTAATATTTAAACAGGACTTAAGACCCGAGGGACGCTTTTCTGGCCCCATGGAGTTACCTTGGTGTGGTTCTCTCCTGTGGTGAGATTGATTGTTGGCTGCTGTTGGTAGAGCAGCAGTGGGAGTAACCTGGGGTTTCTCTGGCATTGATATAGAAAGAGATGGCCATGGTTTCCTCTTCGAGTTTGATACTGCTTCATGGGGCTCCCTGGCAGATCTTCTGCCGTGCGTGGAGATGGTCTGCCTTGGTGGCTTTCACCCTGTGGTCTGAGGACTCTCAAGGGGACCCCTTTGCTGTTGTGTTGGGCCAGAGAGGGGAAAAAACAGGCTGAAAAATTACTGATTGACCTTTTTTTTTCCTGTTTCTCCTAGGGAGGTTTGGAAAAGGTTGATGTTATGTGGGAAGCTTTTCTTTGTAAGAGCAGAGGTCCTGAGGCATCCTTGTCCATGTGGCCATCTTTCACCTAACTTCCCTTTCCTTTAAGAGGAGCCAAGCTCAGCTCACATGCATAAATGTTTGCTTCCAGGCTGGAGGTGGAACCCACTCCCACCCTTCCTGCTGCTGGCGCACCACGAATTTACCATCCTGCTAGGCTGCCCTTGGAGCTCCCCTGGTTCTCTTGGGCTAAGAAAGCTTTATGGAGTACAAAAAGTTGAATATGGGGGAAATACTCAACCAAATTAAACCCAAGACAAAAAGTACCACCTGTAGAGAGGGGTTCCTTGTGGGGGGATGATGAAGGGAAGAGGTAGAAATGCCTTGTCTCCCGTCTTTCAAGATGTGTTATGCTGCTGTACTTTTTGTTGGTCTAGGAAAAGCAAAAGGATTGTGCTCCAAGCACTCTAATTGGAATTTGCTATCCTCTTTCCATTTTAACGTTTTTTGAGTGTAAACTTGCAAGCAGAGCTTATTAAGCAGCAGATAAAAAGATTGAATATATTTGAGTTTTACCTATATTAATCTAATAATATGTTTATGAAATTATATTTGATCAGCTCTATAGCTGGTTGCAGACCACAAAAGAGTATTAATCAAATAAATTATTTGGCAAATACAGGTGAGATTAAACAAATGATCTATTTGCCAGTTGCAGTTCAACTGCTTTGCCATGGCATGTTCCTCTTTCTCTTCCAGTTTTGATGCCACTTTTTTATGGTTTATCTTTTCCTGAACTGCACTCAGTATCTGTGTAATTTTTTCTTTCCCTGTATTATTGTTTATCTCTTTTGTGCCATGGTTTTCCTTTCATTCTTTCTTCTGCCTCTTTCTTCAACCTGTCTTTCCATGTTTTCTGAGTCTAAATTGGCCAATTTTCCTCTTTTTCTCCACATTCTTGGTGGAGATTTTTATTGGAACACTTCATAGCCAGCTCAACTAAACCTGGTATGCACTTAAACCCATAAAAATGTAAAACTAAACCCAAACTGCATGTGAGTATGAAGATATTTGCTCGGGGGTAGTGCCTCTCCCTGGGTTTTCTAGCCATTGCAGGAAGGGTGTTCTTGCAGTTCTGGACGTTTTTCCCAGCTCTTGTTTTTGCTTGTGCTCTCCTTATGTCTTTTTTTAAAACTGGATTTGACTTTGTATCCTAAGAAAACAACTAGGATCAAATGACAGTCCTTGTGCTGTTAGTTGGTTGTGTATCTATATGCAGCCTGCTTCCAACTGCTGCCAGATCAAGCTCGGTGTCCCCACTGGGCAACCCTGCTTTCTGCCTGGCATAATCCCCCTCCTCTGGGGTTACATCCAGAAGGTGTTTTTCAGCAGGGCAAAGGGAATGAGTGCTCTGAAGGCTTTTTGGCTTACCTGTTACTTTTGGAATCTGTAATCAGTGTCGGGTTGATGAGGGTAAGTAGCAAGAGATGAACAGGTTATCGTGCATGACTGAGCATTCAACTTAGATCTACTATTAAAATCTGTAAAAAATTAAAGTGGTGTTAGGGAGAAGACTTTTTTTCCCCTGGATGAAATCCATTGTGGGGGGGGATATTCTCAAAACCAATGAATGGAATAGAAAACTTTTGTATTTCAGGGGAGGAAATTTGCTATGCCTTGGCAATAAAGCTCATGCAGTCCAGGGGAGTGTGATGGGAGTTCTCGGACTGCATGATTTGTCTGTGCTGATGGTTGCAGTGATGTTGCTGCAGTGAATGAGCTAAGCTGTGTGTATCATAGCTGTTTGCTTTAAATACTGGGAGTTACATGATAATGCCCTCTTGTACCCATAAGGAAAGGCCTCTGCTATACTGAAGTTGTTACACTGCTTCTGTGTGTCTTGTGAAATGTTTTGGATAACATGCGGGTGCACTGACACAGTGAGCAATCCAGGCAGAATGTTGTTTTGAAGCAAAATTGATTGGGGGGATAGGGCCAAGAGGAATATTCTATTGCAGTTAATTATTTACTGCAGGGAGAGAGGGAAACTGATGATGTTTGGCTTATAATTACAGATATGGAGAGACAAGTACTTGAAGATGATCCATTTTATTCTGTGTCGCTACCTATTTCTTGGTCTGTCCATAATGTGAGACCAGCACTGTTCAATAACCTGTTCAGGAAAAGCAAAACTTCATTATCAGCCTCTTACTGCTGGAATATGTTTTTACAGCTTGCTGTGTGTGACACAAAATGACCTGGATGCTTACAGAGGGAATAGTCTTTCTGGGCTTGCTGTCTTGATGCATGACCTGCCTGTGGTGACCATCTTGATGGCAGTGTGGGCTCTTGGAACAGATCATCTCTGCTGAAAGGTGACTTTGTGGTTAATGTGCAAGACGGTGAACCTGGGAGTCCTGACCCCCTCTCTGGTCTTGGCTGAGCTGGTTGCCTTATCTCAAGGAGCCCTCTTCTTCAGGAGTGATACTGACACAGCAGATATCCAGTCTGTCTGCTAAGAGTGTAGGGTGTCCTGGGTGAGAGGTACTCTGATAACACAGAGGCAGCAGCAGCCCAGGTACTTGCATAATACAGTGCTGTGGGCTAAACTACAAGTGGATTTTTCCTTTTGTGTAGCTAAACCTGTTACAGATGAGACTGCTCATATGTAAGTTAAATTCAAGAGCTGGTGGAGCTGAGTTTAGCTGCACGTGTGTGGGAGCAACAACTTAACAAATACAAACTAGGGATGTTGCTGCAGTCTCTCTGGGAAGATGCCTGTATGTCTTCTGCTTGCTCAGCATCCTTGAGAGAGCAGCAGATGTGAGTAAGAAGCTGTGGCCTATGAAATGAAGATGTGTCATGTCATCCTCTTACTGGTAGAAGGAGAGGAGTGAGGTCTAGAAAGCCAAGGAGTAGGAGTGAAATGAGGGATGCAGGTGTGCACAGTGGGGTCTGCTCTGGGCTGCCCTGTTCTCACTGGATAAGCCTCTGCAGGAAGAGACATGAGGAGATCAGTGGGAAAAGGCGATGTGGGGCCTGCTGTTGTGCAAGGTGGAGTGCCAGCTCTTGCCAGTCCAGGCTGAATTGCAGCATGGCTGGCCAGTAGTGGGAGTGCCCAGGGCCATCCCTGAGAAAAGCAGAATGGTGGAAAATCTCCGAAGGAGTCTGGCTAGCAAGTGCTTGTGCCCTGGGCAAGTCGGGATCTTGTTTAGAGGCTTGCTGAGAAGTGATCTCTGTTGATCAGTTTGTTGGGGTAAGAGGCTGCTGTTACGTAGGCTTGCTCCAGTATCAGGGTTGAGCCTGGTCTGACACTCCATGCTGTCTTTAGCAGTTCTGTGGCTTGCATCCAGCTCTGTTTAGCCTGCTCCAAACCACATATATAGAATAAGCTTGAATGTGTGAGATTGGAGTCTTCAAGTTGTAGAATGATAGAATGGTTTGGGTTGGAAGGGAACTTAAAGATCATCTCGTTCCAACCCCACTGCCACGGGCAGGGACACCTTCCACTAGACCAGGTTGCTCAAAGCCCCATTCAACCTGGCCTTGAACACTGTCAGGGAGGGGGCAGCCACAGCTTCACTGACCAACTTGTGCCAGTGTTTCACCACCCTCACAGTAAAGAATTTCCTCCTAATATCTAAATCTAGTCTCTTTCAGTTTGAAACCTTTCCCCCTTGTCCTATCACTACATGCCCTTGTAAAAAGTCCCTCTCCAGCTTTCCTGTAGGCCCCCTTCAGGTGCTGGAAGGCTGCTCTAAGGTCTCCCTGGAGCCTTCTTTTCTCTAGGCTGAACACCCCCAACTCTCTCAGCCTGTCTTCATAGGAGAGGTGCTCCAGCCTGCTGATCATCTTTGTGGCTCTCCTCTGGACTCGCTCCAGCAGGTCCATGTGTTTCCTGTGCTGAGGACTCCAGAACCAAACATAGTACTCCAGGTGGGATCGTGCTTCTTTTGATGCAGCCCAGGAGATGGCTTTCTGGGTCGCAAGTGCACACTGTTGGCTCATGTTGAGCTTCTCATCAACCAACACCCCCAAGTCCTTCTCAGGGCTGTTCTCAATCCACTCTCCTCCCAGCCTGTATTTGTGCTTGGGATTGCCATGACCCATGTTCAGGACCTTGCACTTGGCCTTGTAGAACATCATGCAGTTTGCATGGATCCACCTCTTAAGCCTGTCAGGGTCCCTCTGGTTGGTATCCCTTTCCTTCAGTGTGTCAGCTACGCTACACAGCTTGGTGTCGTCACCAGGCTTGCTGAGGGTGCTCCCAATCCCACTGTCCATGTCACTGATACACGGTGCATTTTGTCCCTAGTCAGTGCAACAGCCATAGTGGTTCTCCTGGTGTGGCACTAGCTCCTGTATTTCTGTAGTGGCCATAGCATCTGTGCTTTGCTGGAGCAAGAATGAGATGTCAGGGAGCTTAGTTACGTGAAGGACTGGAATTCATCCTCCAGAAAAAGGAGAAGCCTGGGCTTGAGAAACCAGGCTTTAGTTGGTATAATGAATAGATAAAACAGTAGTTGACTTGATAAGTAAATAAAATGTCACTGTTTTTTGGAGGTAAATATGGGACAGACCCTGGCTTGTATGTGTGCTAATTCTGTAGCTACCTTTTCCATTGTCTCCCCTTGATCTCTATTGTTGCAGTGGCTCGTTTTGTCTCGCTGTGTTAGGCTCCTGTGAACACCACCACTCTTGTTTGTAGCATGCAGACCCAGCAAATGCTGGTGAAAGCATGAGGTACCTCCTGTCTGTGTGCTTGTGTGTGCTCTTGCCTCCCCTGTTTGTGTGTGGAGGCTGAATATATAACCTTATAATATAACCTTGGTCATGCAAGGCTTCTCCCAGTCTTGTTTCCCCCGGCCTTTTCCTGATTTGCACGATACTGTATGAGGCCAGCCAGCTTTTTCTGGAGGTCTTGTCCCACTTTCCATGCAGACAGCCTTGGGCAAGTGGTCGGGTCCCTGACCTGCTTGAACAGGTGTATGCTGGCTTCTTGCTCTGCTAATGTGGGAGGGAGAATAAGGATATACTTATCCCCCCCAGGATACTGGGGGCTAGGCAGAGGGAGGATATTGCTGTGCTGGCTGGTGGTGTCCCATCTGGCAGTCAATGTAGCTGCTGATGGATGAGGAAGTACACACAAATCCCTGCACAGCTTTCTGCCTTATCATTCTGCTGGGGGACATGGTGGCTGTGACTTGAATTTGAGTCTGTGAGGGTCAGATCTGCTCTCTCTGCTCCTAGGAGTACAGATGTACGTCTTCCATCCTGCTGTACTCAGTTGCAGCTGACAACTCTGACTATGCTCCCTGGAATTTCCAAACATCAAGGTATTCATCCTCAAAACACACGCACTGGAAAGCAATGACCACTGTGACTATGGTGAAGGTGGGAAACAGAGGTGTGAGTGAGTCAGACCTAGATCTGGAAAAGTGCTTCTGCTCCTGCTTTTCCACAGAAGCAAGGAGGCTGCATGCTAGTGGGGCTCACAGTCGTAGGGGTATATGCAGGATCTCACCAGATCTGTGGCAGAGTAAGGAGGTGGATGGATGAGGGTGGAAGTCTCTTGGCTGATCCCTATGCAAGATGTACGTTGGTACAATTATACAAGAGTTCCTTGTGCAGAAGGGTTGAAAGCCACAATATTCATCCCAGAAAGCCACTTCAGAGGTAGCATCAGGACATACTTCTAAGAGTGGCTGGCAAAGTCAACAGAGACATGTATGTCCAGTGCTAGATCAGTTCTGTGTTGCTATCCCTACAATATAGACAGTATCAAAGGATCAGTGGCTAAAAATGTCAGGCACCTAATCAGAGGTGTTTTCAAGTGTGAAAAGCATTGTCTTCTGAAAATACTGTCCCTTTATGTATCTCAGTTGGTCATTCAGAGACCCAAGTCATTCCACAAACTCTGGTAATCTGGACTAAGAGTCAAGGAAAGCAAGAAGACAGAACTGTAGACTGGGTGGTGAGATAGGGCTATGTAGAGCACAGCCTGGATTTGATTTGCAGATTTGCTGTTGAGCAGATTCAGTGATAGAGACAATCAGTTGACAGTGGACTGGGAGGTCCACCAGCTGACTGCCTTGTAAATCTTGCTGTTTCCCTGCTGACCATGCAGACTTGTGATGGGTGGCTGAGAATGGGGGGTGCTTTGGAGCACACAAGTTTTTTAAACCACTGACAGTGGTTATTTAGAGCTGCAGCAGAGTGCTTTTTGTGGGCATACTGCTGCAGCTCAACTTAGGCCTCCAAGAGATTGGTTTGCTACCACCCCTACCACAAACCACAGGATCTTATGGCTGATCCTAGGCAGAATGTCATCATAAGCCCACCTCAGCCCTCCTGCTATGGGGCTATAGACCACGTCAGCAGTGTGGATCTAACAAGGCAATACCTCAGTGGGATGAGAGCAGTTCTTGTCCTGTTTTGTAGCAGGCACAAAAAAGGAGGAAAATGGCCTTTCTTGTCTGCAGCAGCTGCTGTCATGGTTTTCTTATTGAGATCATTTCCTATCTGCCATCCCAGGTAAGAATTTGGGCATTTGTCCTGCAAGGAGGAAAGCTAGGACTTTAAGATCCTGAATAACATTAGCTTAATAATTAGTTATCTGATCCCCACAATTACTGCACCTGATTATCAGGTGCTGAACAAGATGTCCTCTGCTCCACATTCATTCTATGATGAATGAATTAATCTGTATGGGTAAGAGAGAATACTTCCTCCACATCAGTTTACACCTTTGCTATTCTTCTGTGGGGTACATCCCAAGCAGCTGCCCTCTTCCAACCTCTGCAGGCCTGGCTGCTCCTGATATCTGCTAGAAAGTGAAAAAACTGCACTCCCAAGGGCCAAGTTACGGCTGTGGAAAGTGAGTTAATCCATGAGTGTCTCTTCCTTCTTGCTTCTTCCCAGCGTTTTGCTGGTAGATATGATCACTCTTACTGCTCATGGGTAATGTGTCCCTACCTGAAGTATCTACCAGTGTCTATAGCCAGGGCAGACACTGGGTAGGGAAAGGAGAGCTGTTGTTTCGACCTGTTGTTTTTATGGCTGGGAAACTGAGAAATGGAAATCCACATTAACAGGAGGAGCCTGGAGAAGAGTAGAGAACAGAAATTGTTGTCCTAGTCTGGTGCTTTAACTGCAAGATCAACTTCCCCTTTCCTTTGGTAACTGATGAGTGTCAAAAGATTCAGCACCCAACTGTTGACATGTTGCTAATTTGATTTTCTGATGAGTGAAATGCTTTCTTATCACAATGAACCCTGAAATGGTCGGATTTTGATTCCTTTTATTATTCCAGGCAAGGTTGTATTGTCTGTTGTTTTAATATTTTGAGTATCTGATCTTAAGAGTGTGGGTGGAGGACTGGAACAGCAATCCTTTCCATGTAAGTCCTTCAGGCTGTAAGTGGGGCTTGTGTGACAGAAATGGGTAGATATCATATGGTAGAACTGAGTGCCTTGGCTTGTTTTGGGTTGAAAAAACAGTAAGAAAATTTGGGTAATTGAAAAGAGATGTTATAGCCCTCTGGATGGGGGTTGGTTAAAAAAAAAACAAACCAGAAGGCTTTAGGATCTTGATTTCTGTTGGTGACAGATGATTGCAAAAAGAGCCACCTCTCTTTTGGTCACCCAACACCAAAGCACCTTATGTGCAAAAATAAGATGCAGTTAATTGACCAGGTCTTTGAGGATAAAAAGAAAATATCTCTTCAAGAAGTGAAAAAACTCTTTACTTTTTCTCAAAGCAGTTTCTGAGGCACCTAATCTAATCTTTCCAAACCAATTCTCTGGCAACCAGGTCTCACGTATTTTAAAAAACAGTGTAGAAAGGAATGTATTGTGACAGTTTAATTTGTTGCTGAAATATGGTCACCTCTGGGGTAATTCAGAGCAACCATGGAGTGATTGCTAAACCCATTCAAGATGGGAGAAACCAGAAGGCTTGAAACTGCTCAGATGAAACTGCTGATGGAAGATGCCCATGCAGAAGTATAATTCCTGGAATTCAGGTTCATCTTCTTCCTCTTTTGACTCTAATGGAGCTGTAGACTCCTGTTCACAACTTCTGAGCAGGTCAGTTGTTGCTGAGTCCTTGCATGTGTCCTTGCTGGGAGGTTTTGGTGGTGATTCTCCCAGGCAGGTGGTAGGGAAGACTCTCTGATGTTGGCCAGCTCTAGAGATGAAATGGGTGTAGAAGAAAAGGTGGAGGATTACAGCACATAAGGTACAGGTCTCTGCACCTTCTGGTCCCTGACTGGGGACTTCTAAAGGCACAGGGCAGCTAGCTGGATGTTGTAATCACCAATCCATGGGTGCAAAATGAGCTGCATAAAGCTGGCCTGCAGTCTTTACCACTTTAAAAAGAAAACAAGGCAATTGCAGGACACTCTTGAGAAGGTAAAGGCAGAGGAAAGCTTGCCTGAGTTTTGGGGGAAGATATACAATTTGAAAAGAAAGAGGTATGAAGTTGTTTCCGTAGCCCTTCAAGAAGAGTGTTGTCTGAAGTGCGCTCCTTAAGAGGTGGGGAGCCGAGTGTGTAGCAGAGGGCTGAGCTTTTTCAGAGCATGCTGCTAAGAACATGTGTTTTGGCAAGCTCTGCAGTTGCATTGCAACAGGATTATGAGGTCTACTTCAAGTTCTGTCAAAGTTGGTTGAACTATGTTGACTGCAGTGACCATGGACTGGTAGGCAGTACAGCATCTCTCAGCTCAGTACAGGCTTTCATCTCCTTTATGTCAAAGTCTGCATCTAGAATGAGTTTATTCAATTCACAGCTTAGAGCAACTTCAGAATAAATCCCAGGGGAGGAGAGAAAGAAAAAAACAAAACAGAACACCAGCAAAACAGCTCAAAATAATCAAACAACTCGTGCTATGGGAGTGGGATGTGACTGGCAGCTGATGTGTGGAGATGGGCAACCACCAGTCACACTTTCTCAGCGTTGCTTGCTCTGCAGGGGCAATGGGAGCAAGTACCTGTTAGGATTAGGACCTGGAGAGAGAACATTTAAAATTTGGGTCAGGAGCCTGCAAACTTGGTGACAATTGTATGCTGGGGTGGAAGAAAAAGCTCTGCCACCAGTAAGTTACCCTTTCAGAGAGCTAATCTGAATTTCTTGTTTTCTTCAGAACCCTTCAGTTCAGTCCCACTGTGGGTAAGTGTCCTGCAGTCTTCTGTGCTTTCTTTCCCCCCCTCTCTTTTATCTGAGGGCCCTTTATTACAATTTATTCCTTGTTCATTCTGTTGTCAGGGAGGTTACGCTGCCTAAAATCCATGTCTGAGCTTAATTTTCTAATTTTCTGTAGCACGAGGTCTGATGGCTTCACAAATCTTAGAATTCCTCAATCTCTCCCTTGGCCAGCCTTGCAGCATGACAGCTCCCCTTACTGTGTGGCATCTACTTTAGCTTCCTGCCCCTAGACTCATTTTGCATTTGTCTGCGTCAACCTCCAGTGTTGCCTGCCCTGAAGGATCAGAAGTCATGGAAAAGAGAAGAATCCTCAAGGTTGGTCTGTAAATCCTAAGTCCCTCCACTAGAAGAAATGTGCAGTCTGGGTGCTCCTATCCTTTCCTCTCCCATAGATATCCTTGCCTCAGCCCTGCTGCACGTGTGTATCACTCCCTACCTGTCCTGATGGACCGACCTCTTGATGGGCATGAAGTGAGCCTTGCAGGCTCTCTGGGCAATGTCCTTCTCATGGCATAAAGTGTTTGATGCCTGGGACGTTTCTTTTTCTTCTCTTGAAGACAGAGGCAGGTTGAGACCTGCAGCTCTACTTTCTTTTCAGCGAGACCCCAAAATAACTTGAATCCCCTTGGAATATTATTACAGGGAATATACCGTGAAGTTTTCTTGGTAGTAGGTACTTCAGGCCATGGGCCTCTCATCTACTACGTGAGGTGTAGCATTCCCTTCAGGCTTTTCGTGTTAGGTACAGTGTGAGATAGCTCATAAGGTTTTCAGAGCAGAACTAAGTGCAAGATGGGGAACGTCGGGATGCAATTCATCTGCCCAGATTTTGACATCTAACATCCCAGCTGCTTACCCTCAGCCTCCCTATCTAGGCAGCGGAGGAAACAAACACTTTCATCTCATCCTAATGCAGATAGATACCTGAAACAGGTCAGACAGATTGTGTCTGTCTCTTCTCATTGATGATAGAGGCTCCAGGTGGTGGGCTCTCATCTGTCTTGTAGGCGAGATGAATCCCACCTTGAGTAGCTACATTGAGCAGGTTGGGGTAGCACAAAAAGAGATCAAAACAGCATTGAATGTAGTCTGTCCTTGTCTTAGTTGTGTACTTTCTCATTCAGTAAATCTATGCCTCTTCCTTTGCTAAGGAAGCTACCCTTCGTTCTGGTTCCTTGCTGGCCAAGAGCAGCCCATCCAGACAGCAAGTGGAAGACAGAGTTAAACACCTTTGAGGTGCTCCTAGCAAAGGTGCTAGGACAGAGCTCTAAGCTTGTCCCAGCTCTGGACCAAGGGGCATTTTAACCAAGTGAAGGCAGAAGCTGTAGGTAGGAATGGGGCAATTTTGTCCCTGTTTCATCCTTTCATACTGAGGCCAAGCAGCTGTTGGCATAGGTCAGAGGTTACTCGGGTACTTCTAAGGAGCTCCTGACCTCGTGTGTGTGCCTGAATAACAGTCCTGTTGTATTGCAGCGGGGAAGGACATGAGACCTCTAAATCTGGAGCTGAGACAAGGGCATGGGGACTTCAGATTGTGGATTAACAGATGATAGCAGCAGGAGCCCTGTGGTGCCTGTTCAGGGGTGCACATCTGAGTCTTCCAGGCTTGGTGGGTAAAACATTTTCTGTTAGGGGAAAAAAGAGCTTTTTTTCTAACACTGAAGCTCTATTAAATAATGTAGTGAGGCTTTGGGGGTGATGGAGCAAATTTCTGTAGTTCTGTATCCCACTCGAGCTGAACCTTCACAGTGACTCTGAAAACCCTGACATGATCTGCAGGGAGCAGGTTGGAGGAGACCTAGAGCTGTTCTTGAAAGAACTGGAAAAACAAAGCTGAGCCAACTGGAAGGAATAAAGCCTGGTAGCCCGGGGAGGATTTTATTGATTGGCTGAGTTTCCCCTTGGATTGGGAGCACTTGTTCCATCATGCCTTTTGCTGGGGAATAATTAGCCTGGTGGCAGAAATTTGATGCACCAGGCATTTTGGGAGTGAAAAGCCTGTCTGCAGCAAGAGCCTGCAAAGCTTGAACTCTGCCTTTGAGTCCCTGTGCTGACAGCTGGTTGCAAGCCTGCTCAGCAGGGGGAGGGTGCTGTGCCACGGCTCTTTACCCTCCGTCTCATGCCTGTGTAGTCAGCATTAAATCCTAGGACCTGAAGCAATCCAGAGTCAGTTTTGTATCCCACTTTTGTTTGTTACTGAAACTTATTCTTTAATTCCCATCAGTTCGGACACCCATGAAATGGTGATTAGCTCTGGAAAGTCTCTGGAAATCTAGTGTGTGCACTACAATCACATCAAACTTTGCAATAGCAGGGAATTTATTAGGGGAAAAAATTCTGGCTGACCCTATGTGGGAAGCACATATACTACAGAGAAAGGCAAAAAAATAGCCTTATATTCCATTGCATAGTGTGTTTTTCTCACTTCACAATGCATCTGATCTCTTCCTGCTCTCTTTCCTGGCTACATGTGTCCACCACAAGCTTTTCTGCTTTACAACTTGTGCTTTTAGGGGACAGAGAGGGCAAGGGACAGTGTATGGAAACCTTCAAGAGGATTTTAATTTGGGGAGAAAAGTTTATCAGGGCTGCGTAGTTAAGACCCACAGCATAGATTTTGCTCTGATACTTTCCTTGTCCTTCTCCTCTAAACTTTAGTACGATAAATACAGTCCATGTTTGAAGAGTGTCCCAGCAGAGAGGCATCTGGCACAGTGTCTGGTTCTTGCAGCTTCTTGTCATTTCTGCTGCATGTAGCCTCTTCCCTGGTCAACAAGTGGCAATGAACAGTGAGTGTTTGCCTGCACCTTTTTCTGCTCACTCAAGGTAATTCCTTCTGTTACTCCTTCCACGTGGCAAAAACAAATCACAAAGGGAGAGATGTTAAGACAGGGTTTTGGTTTGCAAAATGATGCCTGCAGTGTCTTGCTGTGCTCTTACTCATGTGCAGAGCCCTGAGCCCCATCACACATCACGGGAGCGGTATCATGCTAGTACTATCTTTTTGCTGCAATCAACCTGCCCCTCGTTGGATGCACTCCAGCAAAATAGTGCTTGTTGCTTGTTATTTTTTGCCACTGGCAGTATGCTTGCTGCCTTGTTGGCAGGAGACAGGTCACAGGTCTCTGGGAGATGTGCAGTGGTGTCTCTTGACTGTTTGCTCTCCTGGGTGAATAGGCACGTGTATGTGCCTTTGAAAGCTTTGGGGAAAAAACAGGATCCGTAAGTCTCTTTTCACAAAGGTTTTGTAACTGTATGACCTTCCTAACTAATTTCCCTAATTCCCTAATAAGATATATGTGTAACTAAATCTAGGCAGACAAGGCTATATCGAGCCTTAGGCATGGGGAATTGTATAATACAATAAAGTTGCATCTTGTGTCCAGGGCAGGACTAACCTTATTGCACTAACAACTTCCTTAAGTTTTACCTTAACTGCCTTGAAGGTGGGAAGATGACTCCCATTGCAGGGAACTTCTGTTCCATCCTGTACTGCACCAGAGGCTGCTTTCATTTCTGAATCAGCTCTGCAAATACCATCTAGTGGCTTCAAACTGGATCTGAACTTGGCTGGTATTATTTCCCCTGTGGAGGCTAGAAAACGAAAGCAGCTTGTCTCAGCCTGAGTCAGTGTTGCAGAGCTCTGAGTGTGTCTCTGTAGAGCCTAGTGAAAGATCCCTGCCTTATCTGGTTTGATATTTTGCTGGTTGCACAACCCACACATCACATAGATGCAAATATTTTCTTGGGGTTGGCCCTGGTTGCCCAAGGAGGGTGTTTGTTCAGATTCTCACGCTTTGCAATTAATATAAGCTTCTCAAGTTTGAGAGAGAGAAGGGGAAGTGTTGCCAGAGGGGGTTTTTCCCTACTCCTTGTTGTTCCTCACCAGCTGGCTACTTTGAAATGAGCATGTTGTGGTTTCTTCCTTAAGAAGCAACATGTTGCTGCAAATTCAGCTTTCGGAGAGGTTGTGGGAGCTTTTGTCTGCTGGTGTTGTTTGCTGCAGGCAAGGCACAGACAATGTGTAGTGCTGTGAGTACCCAACCTCTGAGCTGGTTCTGGTTGAAGTGGATGCCTGCCCAGCCAAGTGGCGTGGTCCTTCTTCCCTGGTGCATTCCCACACTAGCTTGAGTGATGCTAGACCTGCCTTACTCCTTTGTGTCATCTCCCAGATTGTCCACACCACGGGATGTTGTCAAAGGAATTCAAACCTGGTGCATTGCAAATATCTTTTCTCCCCCTTGTTGGGCTGAGGCTGCAGGAAGTGTGCTGGTTAACAGCTGTGCCAGGCACTGACACAGCTCACGGAAATGCTAGTGTTCCTTGTTCTCTCCTGAGCTACTGGATGAAAATTGGCTCCTTTAGAGGGTAAATTCCCTCTGTTTTAGTACAGATTCAAACAAAGATACCTGATTTAGACCTGGAGAGCACACTTCACTGTCAGGTACAGCAGCAAAACTTTTGAGTAAACCTCATGAAGTCTGTGGTTCATCATGCTTTCCAGAGTATGCTCCGAACCTGGATTTGTGTGTGTGTGTGTTTTTCAAAAGCAACGATTCCTTTGGTGCTGTAGAATAAAAGAAGCACTTGCTTAATGTGGTATGGAGGGGTTGTCACCCTATAAAACTCCAACCGGGCCATTGGCTGTGTGATCTTGGTTGATCACATCAGTGTCTTCTTCAGACCTTCTAGCCATGTGGAAGTCTCTTGGGGGGAGAAGGAGGGGAGCCAACTACATGTTTTATTGTATCTGGTCAGGATTTTGACTGTTAGCGAAAGTCAGATTTCCTATTTGAGTTGACACAGTATATCCTTGAGTTTGATCAAAAATATATGGAAGTAAGGGCAAATTAAGCCTGTGGAATGGCATCCATCACTTGGAACAGTTTCTTTATGGTAGATCTCCATTTGGGTAAGAAATACTAACTTAAATACACTTTTTTTTCAACACGGGTCTTGCACTCTCTCTGTCCCATCTTATGTGTGCAGGTGAAAGGCAAAAATTGTTGTATGGGTTGACAAAATATTTGTGATTAGTAGGGGTTTTAGTCCTGATCCTAGACCCAAATGAGCCTCTGATGGAGGGCATTAATTTAGAATGAGGCAATGTTTACCCCAAGTTTTTAAGGATGGATGATGAGGGTAAGTGGACAAACTCCAGCTTTCAGAGCTCAGTGCTTTCCTTGGTGTTAGGTGTTTCCTCTGCTGTTAATACACGCACGCTCTCGAAAACACTGCAGCATCCCTTCTTGCTTAAGCAGCGTTTCAGGTTAAAGTTGACTGGTTTAACATGCAAGCTTGTGGTTTTCCATGTTTTTTTTTCTGTTTTTAAAAAATGTTTTACGAACAATTGATTCATTTTTCTAAATTTCATTTAATTTTTTCAGTTGAATTCCTGTGTCAGAACAATGAGAGCTATGTAGGAACAATACCCACTACACCACACCATGGCCTTGAAGGTTCATTGTAGGGACACGCATGGTCCTCAGGGAGTTGGTTTCTGAAAATAAGAGGATTTAAGGGGGAAATCAAGCAGCAGTTTATTTCCAGTTAGGTGTGAATGACATCCGAGAGTGAGAAATTGGGAGCCCTGAGAAACAGCACTGGTGAGCTCGGCTGCTGTCAGATAAATTGGGGAGGCATTATCAGCACATCACTCCTTTCTAAAAATCTCTCCAGTGGCTTGTCTCTCTGCCAGACTCCTGTGAAAGCACACGATCACATTTGAGATCCCACAATACTGGCAAGACTGTAAAAGTTCAGAGTTCAAGCTTAATCTCAGAATTTGTTTGTTTAAGGAAGGAGAATTTTGTCCTACTGAGGATTTAGGAAGAAATGGACCCAAAAAGTAGAGCTCCTGTCTTGAGATACTTCGGTGGTTCTCTACTCCCTTTAAGGAAAAATACATTAAAAAACAACAACACAGCAAAACTCTGAAAGAGGAGCTGCTTGTTCAAAAGTGAAGACTTTCTGTAGTTGTTCCTAGTGACTGTTTCCTCAGGGGAATAATTTCCATGTCTTATGAGTAATTTCTGAGTCCAGCTCAAAGCTCACTAGATAGATCATGTCCTGACAAGAGCTAGGAAGTTTTCATCGTCTGATTAGACTGGATTGTCTTTAACAGTGCTGGTTCATGTCACCTGCCTGTTTCCTTTCTTGCTTTTTCCTGACCAACGAAGGGAAGAAAAAAAATAACAAACCAAACAGCCTTGTGACATTTAGTATTATGCAAATACTCTTGCAGTCTTGAATGGTCAGCAAAGGCATCATGGACAAATTTTGTGTGTGGGGGGGGTGAGCAGAATCGGAGAAGACCCCAGGCTACACATAGGACCAGGGTCCTGCCACTTCATAGCTGTACAATTCATTTATTAGTAACAGACAAAAAAAAAGCCTGAAGGTGTGCAAAGGGGTGCAGTCACTAGTCTGCACGAGCACGTAGACTATGGTCTTTTGGTGTACATCCCATCCCTATATCCCACCAGCCCTGCCATATAGTAGTCCTTTAGTGGTATTTGCCATAGCCCAAGAGATAGTTGTATGAGGTTTTTGTTGCCCTGAGGTCCAGTTTTCAATCCCCTTGCCAGAAAGCATGGCTTAAGCACCAGAGCTTCAGTTCTTGTGTCTTTGCTGGTGTTTGCTAGGGCAGATGCTGAACACAGCATTGTTAACCAATAGAATAAAAGGTTAGGACTAGTTTGATAGTGACTGGAAGTCAGTGGCAAAGGGGTTATACCAGGAAATGCTCCCAGCAATTGGTGATTTGCAGGGTGAGGTAGGTCATGGAACAGATCTTGCTAACACCCTCAATCTAATTGCATGTAGAAAATATAATGCTTAGAATATTTACTTAGCATAATAAAGTTGTATTATATGCTGGGGGATTGAAGGCAGATGCTTGTTTTTTTTCCTAGTGGGCTGAAAGGAGGTTCAGGTTTTGTTTTATTTATTTGTTATATTTTAAACCAAAGCCAAAGAGCCATGAGTGAGCTTGGTCTTTCCTGCAGCAGTTCCTCTGCTGTGGTCTCCAGGCACTGTCTAACAGATGCCTGTACTTCCATTAAGATGGATAAACCCAGTGACTGCTATCTAACATGTGAAAGCTTATTTTTGTTACCCCTCTTGCAAAAACTCCTTTGGGAGGCTCTGTGTGTCCTTAGGAGCCAGTGGTAGGGGAACAGAGGGGATCCTTTGTGTCTCTTATCAGAGGGGCTTTTGAAGCTACTCGGCTGCTGATTTTGGGAGCAATTCTCTTGTGCCAGTGCCCACCAGTACCACGTGCAATTCCTCATGGCAGCCAGATCTCCAGGAAGACAGAAACAGCTCAGTCATCTCCTTCCTTCTTCTGCTTTATGATTGCTGACTTTTATAGCTGCTCTGTAGGCACTCTCTATGCCTCCCTGGCTGAATGAAGGTGTATTTTTAGCCCTTCTTTTCCCAGGAAATATCAGTCTACCTTGCTACTGTCTTAAGATGCTGAGAGAGATAAATGCTTCAGGTAGGCTATGGTTGAAATTTAAAATAGACCAAGTGAGGTCCTCAACCAGTGTTGATTGTCCTGGCTTTAGTGGCTTCACTGCAGGGACACTACTTTTTACCCTTTCCTTAAGGTGATCCTTTGAGGTCAGATCTCAGTTTTGGGACTCGTGTTTGGTTCTGACTCCTCAGCTTGGGCTGTCCTCTCCCTTCCATTGGGAAACTTAAGTCTTACACTTGGTCTATACTACACACACATAGTGGCTTAGTGCTGTCAGGAGAAGTCACTGTGAAGTTCTAAGTTTGCCTTTTGTGGTTATGTCTCTTTCAGGCCAAATACAGAACTGTTTGCATGGGCTGTATAAAGTCCAAGAATAAATCCAATGAACGCTGCTGTGTTTCTTTTTAAAACATGTCTGTAATGTATGCTTCCACAGCATTGCAGAGTTGTGCTTGGGCAGCAGGGTCAGAAAGTCTGAGAGGCTAGTGAAGGATGGCTGAACACCAGGAAAGAAAATGGGAAGCTGTACATACAAGCCTGGCAAAAAGAAGTGATGCTTATAGCTTGGGGACCTCATTGTTGCAAGGTGATAGGGAAGTCAGAGGCTTCAGAAGATAAAGATTTGAGTGTTATATGGACAGTAGGGACAACAGGAGTTAGAAAATAAATTCTTCAAAGTGGAAACTTTGATGTAGGAGTCTCCTTTTTTTATTTGCAGATCATCTGTAAGAATGAGACCCTGCTCCAAAGACCAAAGACGGTTTTGGGCTATGTGAGAATCCCTACATCTTTCATGCCCAGCTGTTGCTTACACTGCCCTAACGAAGTTACATGATAGTTATTACATTTCAAAGTTCAAACGTCCCTCCCCACCCCTCCACCCTGTGACCTTTTTTTGCTTCTGTGTGGGGTTTGCCTGGGGAGTTTGCCATGCAGAGATTGATCTGTGATAGGAGATGAATTGCTATGCTTGACAACAGGATGCTTCATCTAGAAAGGCACCTGTGGGCTCATGTTGTCCTGTTTTACTTTCCCCAAGTTGTGACTCTTCCAGCTTATGTCGCAGATGTTTTGGGCTGTACTTTGCATGGTCTCTTTGTGTGCTATCAGGAGAAACCAGGTGCTGAAGAACAGGGTGAAATCCTGTCTGTGGGTACTGTAAGCATCAGCTGCGTCTGGTCACCAGGTACCTGCCAGGGTGGTGCCAACAGTGGACTGGTGCTGGTCTCTGTCTGACTTCTCCTACTAAAGACATTCTTTCTCTAAAAACTTGAAGGTTTTCTTCTTTCTGTTTGCAGTTGAGAACTCGTGTCCAAGCTCCCCTGCATCTTTTTGTCCACTCACTTCATGAACACTCTGACTCTTTTCCACAGCGTGTTGTCATCCCTGAAGCTCAGGGCACAGCATGCTTTCTATCTGTGTCTCTTTCAAACAAGCAAATCTGGTTAATGTGAGTGGAGGGAGCACTTGCCAGTGTAGTCATGCTGGTCCAAGTGAGGATCAGAGCCCCGTGTTGCCCTTTTCTCCATCAATTGTTGATCTGTGTAGAGGAACACCTAAGTTCAGTCAAAGTGGTAGGGCAGGGTCTGCAGAGCTTGATGGCTATGTCAAATGCAGCACCAAGGCCAAGTCTGGATCTAGTCATTGTCTCTACCAGGGGTGTTCTGAGGGACTGGGAACCGGTTGAGGGATTCTGAGATGATGTAAGTACACCAAACCTTTAGGCATTTTCAGAGGGACCTCTGCTGCTCTGAGGCTTTGTTTACTTGCTAATCGGCTTGTCAGGCTTCAGTGTTGAGATGGAGCCACATCTCACACAGGCATGATGTCTCGCTTTTCTGTGGTTTCTTTTCAGTCCTGGTGTGCCTGTGGATGCTGGCTGTGAGCCCACCCAAATCCTGCGTGTTGTCATTGCTGTGGGCTCCTAGGGAAGCTCTGGAAGGAAACTCTCCCTGCTTCTGCTGATAGTGCAGGTCTGCTGACAGATGCTGGAGGCTGCAGTGGAGGTGATGGAGTAGTTATTGTGCTCCTGTCCCCTGCATAATCAACCACAGCCATTGATGAGAGCACAGTCTTATCACAAGAAGCTCAAATATGGGGGAGCAGAAGTCCCCAGCTTTACCATAAGTTTCTTTTGTGACCATCGGTGAGTCACTTAATTGCTGTGGGTTCCTTGTTGCAGGGTGGAGTTACTATTTCCTTGATCTGCTATGCTGTGTGTTCCTGGGAGGTGGGATATATGAACCTGCATGAAGGTTGCTCTGAATTGAAGGAGAGTGTCTTCTGCATCCATGCTTTGCTTGCAATACAGGCAGGATGAGTTCCTGTGCCGTATCCCTTTGCCACTCCAGAGCCAAGAGTATGGAGAGCTTTAATCTGTACATCTTCAGTCTTATTTGCAGCAGGTCTGTGCTGTGACAGTGATGCATTTAAATAACCCACTCATAGCAACAGGGCTTGGATTTTTTTAAAATCCAGGCTGCTGCAGAGAGAGAGAACATGAGCATCACATTAACAAGCCTGTTGTGGCTGAGATTTATCACGAGCAGCAGTGAAATTTGGGTGATCCAGAACCTAGCAAACTCTGCTGATCCAAACTTTAAATCTCGTGTCTTACCCTTTGGTTCTCTCTGTTTCTGTCAGTGTTGTGTGATGATTGCTCAGTATTGCACACACAATGCATTTGTTGACTCTGCCTGGCTTTAGATTTGGTTGTGACTTGGCTCTTGAAGGGCTGGGTTTGAAGGTCTTCTCCAAACCTCTCTGCCAGCCATGTTGAGTGTCTCCATCCCTCTAGGTTGCAGCTGGCTATTGCTGCAGCTGCCAAGTCTGTAAATCAGCAGTGTGCCCCTGAATATCTGCTGAATATTCATGCTTGTGACAGCATTGTATCACCCTGCTAATAATGTGTCCCAGTGGGAGGAAGAGCAGGGATGGGGTCCCAGCAGCTGCTGCCCACTCGCTTCCTTTTATCTCCTCTTCCTGCTGCTCCCTTGTTGGCTCCCTAAGATGCCACATTGCTTGCTTTTCTAATGCATTTTCCCCAGCTCCTTCTAGATTTGCTAAAGCGAGCCATGCAGGTTTGCTTTTTGCTGTAGTGCTTTCTTCCCCTTCTTCCCTGCTCTGCTAGTAAATAAGGGTGGGTGCCTGCAGAGGTGCTGCAAAGGCTAAATGAATGCAGAAGGATGATCATTGTATTTGATCACGTAAATCAAATGGCTTACTAATAAGGGTGACACTCTGGAAGTATCTCATTTGGGCTGTTTGGAGTCACTCAAACTGTTCCTTTGAGCCTCCCAGCTTTTTATTTGTGTCCCATTTGGAATGGAAAGGCAAGAAGGAGACTCATTCTTCCCTCATGCCAAGATGGACTGTCTCTCACCCACAACTAGCCTGCAGACATGACACTATTGCACCTGTGCTGCTCTACTGTCTTGAAAAATAAGGGGAAAAAAAAGATGCTGTACCACCTTTCCTTGGGAAAGATAGAACTGGAGGATATGATTAGTGGCCTGTGATAGACCATGTATGAGAGGACAGATTTGGATCGACTCTGCTTTTCCCATTCCAGTATGAGAACCTAGGTGCTGTCCAGGGAAGCTGGAGGAGCTAAGTTGGGTACTAACCAAAGGACACATCAAGATACGCCTGTCTTGAGTCCAACCCAGCCAGAGCTGGCTGTCCCTACAGAGAGGGATCCCTCTCCTCTTATGTGTTTCTTCTTCTAGGGGGACTTGAGCAATCCTCAGACAAGAGGACTCTATTTCTCTGCAGGACTGATTAGCCATCCCAAGGGTGAGTGCTCATGGGCAGGAGCAGGCAGGGCTCCCACTGTCTAAAGATACGGATTTTTTTTGCTTTTCTGCTGCAGGCCAACAACTTCTGCCTGTTTCCATCCAATCCTAATGCTTGCTGTCTGGACCTGTTTGCTGCAGGAGCTGTGGTGTGTACGTGTGCTGTGTGTACTGTTTCATTCCTGGAGACTGGAGCTCACCAATACTTTTGTGGTATTATTTTGCTCCAAAACCTGGCCTTTTAAAAAGTCTCTTTTCCATTAAATGTTAAAAGAAAAAAAAACCCACCACCACCAAAAAACCCATAACTAACTAAAAGCACTGTCTAAACAATTCTTGAAACTTCCCAGCTGCAAATACCCTGTTTCCTTATCCATCTATGTGCTGTAGAATTACATATGTGTTAGAATTTAAAGCAAGCAGGAAGCTGAACAGCCAGGCCTATTTCCATTGCAAATTCTTCTCAATGAAAATTACTTGGATGTGTTTCCTGAAACCAGCTTCCTAATTTTTCCCTGTCAGCAGATGTTTGGGAGGAACAGGGAAGGATGGGTTGGGAGGGAAGAAAGGAAATCTCATAGGGGGAATGCATTTCTTGACTATAGGGTGGTTTTTTGGCTTGATAGACATCAGTGGTGCTCAGATTGGGACTGGCCCTTTTCTTAAGCGATGTACAAGGCCATCTCATACCAGTGGCTTCCCCCTTTCTTGAAGCCAGGCTTCAGGTGGGGAAAATGGCAGTGGTGCCCAGGCTGTGTCTCTGCTCCCAGCCCTACCTGCCTCTGCTTATGTGTGTGCATCAGAGCACCCACCTCTCTGCTGGCCACCTGTGCCTGTGGCCCATTTGTGATTTCATTAGGATAACTGGAAAGCAGGGTGCCTCTTACAGCACTCCAGGCTTTCCTGCTTGATGTAGCCTGCCTCCCCAGCCATCTCTGCCCAGGGAAGCTGGGCTGGGGGAGAGCTGCCAGCTCTTGACAGCCCAGCACAAAGACCCAGCAGGAGACCAGCAGCTTTCCCATCTAAAACCTCTACTGGGAGCTTTTTCATGTGAAGACCCTGGATGGGAAGTTACATTGCCTGAATTTAGTTCCCAGCTTTACCACCGATTGATGATTTTGGCCCAGTCCCTTGGCTTGTTTGCATCCCCTTGCCTTGTCTGTACTACTAGGAGGATGGTGTTTCTGTTCATGCATGGCCACCACCCTCAGCTCTAACACGGGGTGGTCCATCTCTTGCAACTCAATGGTGAGATTTGAATTTGTCCCTTCTTGTGCTACTGCAGAAGAGAGCCAGGTGTTTAGGAGCTGCCATAGTGTGATGGCAGGACTGGTGGGTCCTGGGAGAGTCTATACCTTTCCCCAGTAGCTTGCCTGCAGCTGCTCTTTTTGTCACCAAGACGACCAGGCAGAAGATATCAGGTACTTTAGGAAATCAGCCTGGGGACAGCATCTCTTATAATTCCACCCCATTAATGGGCAGCATTTGCCCCAAAGTCTGGTGTTCTCTCTCCCCGTTAATAGCTGTAATTACAGAGATTCACTTACACTGGCACTACATACCCCTCTGGTCCAAGCTTCTACTTCATTGCACCTTATATCTTGTGGGAAAATCAATACAATTTGATACCACGTCTAACAAGTCAAGAGATTGCTCAGAGCCTGGGTTCTTGGTTGCCTACCACACATTTTAGCAGCTATAGTTCTTATCATCTATAATGTAGGTCTTGTTTTAAACTTTCCTGGGTACCTGTCCATCTCTTCATGTGCTCAAGGTACATCATGCTGCCTTTCACCCATCCCATTTATGTTTATAGATGGAAGTTTAATGCAAAGAAAGGTTAAAAGCTGCCTCTTTTAAGCTCTGTCTTGGCCTCCCCATTGCACAGGGTATGTTCTTGGTTTGCTTTTTTCTGAAAAAGGCTGGGAGGCCTGGGAGAAGTCTCATTTCTAGGGCTAGGTGGAGAGCTGCCATTCCAGGCAGGGAAGCGTCTGCCTCTAAACCACTTGCTCGGCCCTGGAAGGCTGGAAAGGAGATGAAAGCAGAGGAGCTCTGACAGTTTGTAGTCGTCTTCATCTCAGCAGTGAGAGCTTTTCCTTCCCCACACTGCTTTCCCACATGTGTTGACAGAGTCAACACTAGGTCCTAAGTCTTGACTGCAAGACAAGAGCTCAGTTTTTATTTGTCCTCTGTTGTCCCAGCCTGCTGTGTGATGTGTTCATGCCTTCATGCATCCATTTTTACCAGGCTTTCAGACAAAACTCCAGCCTCCTCTTTCCTTACACAGGCTTGTCTTGCTCATCTAGAGTCTCAAACAGCACTTAAGTGTTAGATCATAAATCACAGGTGTAATTTAGATACTGTCTTTGATTTCTTTAAACTTCTGGCCCTGTCATCTGCAGACCAGTGGTGTTTTCAGCTAGTGACTTGTGTGCTGGCCCAGATGGTCTCTCCCATCTGCTTGTGATTTGATTTTTTTATTTTTTTTTAAGGGTCTGTGTTCAGCAGTGTCGTGGGATGTATCACTTGCTTGCCTGTTTCCTTCAGACCTTTTCATGAACTGACAGCAAGTAAACTGCAGAGCAGCATGCTTTCTCTCTGTGGAAGATATCTTGGAAGATTGATTCTTCTACAGACACTATGGTGGGATGGCCTCCTTGCTTTTGGGGAGAAGGGTAGGGTGGTGGTGGTGAGAGGTGAAGATCCCATCATGATTTGCAAACACATCCCAACATGTGCCAGAGTTTCCTGATGCTATGCTGCTCCTCGTGCCATGTTCATGATACTGGAGACGTGAGCACGAGCAATCCTGGTTTATAAGCTCCTGAGATAAGGGGCCTGCTAGTCTTTCCTTGGAGTATAGTAATTTTACTGGCCTGTGTTGGCTAGGGGGGCAGTTTCTTTATCCAGAAGGAAAGCTCTTGGGTAACTGGTTTGTTCTTTGGGTTTATTGTGTTAGTGACTTGTGTAGTTTGTTTGCTCTTTTGGGTGGTTTAGGCATAGCTACCTACCCGTTGTTTTTCTTAGAGTAAGCTGGCAACAAAGATCTTCACTAAGGACAGTTATTATTTGAGAGGGAAAGCAAGAACAGTGTAACTGGACCCACTTACTGCTAACAGCTGGTGATGGCATAGCTTTGTCTTTAACTCAACTATCAGACAGCTGAAGCAGGAACCAGGGAACAGAAAATAGGCAGCAGTTTTTGTGAGGATGATACTATCTGGTTTTCCTTTGTCCTTCCATCTCTCTGGAGAGGGATGGTGAGCTGGATTTTACAAGCCCTTTGTGGTTTGGTAGCCTCTGGCAGAGGCGTTGTGTTGCCAGAGGTACTTCAACTGGAAAGTGTGCAAGGGTTGGGCCCTTGCACAGGGCCGTTCAAGACCTTGCATCTTGCTACTGGGACATGTTTGTGGTTGCTCTGGAGAGGCAATCCCTTTCTTCCAGACCTGCCTGTGCCTCAAACCTGCCCACAGCTTTCTGCTATTCTTCCTCCAAGGTTTCTCCTTGAATGTGTGCCTGTGTTTTGAGCCTCCTACATGATGTCATTCCTTACCTCTTTTCTTTTTTCCTCTGGAGCATTATTTTTATGCTCAGTCTCTTGGGATAGGCTGCCTCTTCCTTCAGATCTTGAAGACCTTGCAGAGGGTAGAAGAAACTATTCTGTTCCTCTTATGCTTTTTTCTTCTTTTTCCTAATAGAAGACATTTATTATCTCCAAGTCATTTCTCCAAAGCAGGGCCACCATTTACAACTTTTATTCCATCCTTGGCATCCTTCTTTCTTTTTTCATCTGTGGGCTGCACTGTCCGAGTTTGCGGCTGTGCAGCCAGGAAGCCAACAAGACACATGTTGGGTTAGATTTGCAGCCCAATGTTAATTTAAAAAGCAACAAGTAAATTAAAATAAAGCATTGGATAGACTGTGGTTTGTAAAAGAGCATCAGCCTCCTTTCCCTAATCTCTTTCAGGCTGGGCAAGCCACAGAGAATATCAGCATTTTGACCCTTGAATGAAAATGAAAGGTGGCATTTCACCCAACTGGAGAGGTTCCTTCAGTCCCTTCAGAGGCTGTATTTTGTGATGTTGGTGGCAGTCTTGTGCATGAGCAAATGGAGGAGCCTAGAGAGTCAGTGGGGTGAGCCAGCAAAGTTTGCCTTGTCAATGTTCTAAAATCACCAAGTAGGATTCCTGACTTGCAGGCATGGTGGACTGCTGGTAGTGTCTGAGATGAGTGTTGTTCTCCTAGAGGACTGCAGACCACTTCTGTCTTCAGAGCATCTCTGCTGAAGGGAAATAAAATAAAGCACTGCATCATTTGTGGTCTTACGGGCTCCTTGTTTGTTGTGGACAGGGATTTTGGGGGAAGGGGCACCCAATCTGAGGCATGTCCAAAGAGATGCAGAGGTGAAACTGACTTATGATGTTATTGAGTGCAGGGACTCCCCATGGACTGGTAGAGGGTAAATGGTCAGTAATGAACAGTTGTAAAACCTATGCTGTGGCTGACCTCAGTATGGCATTGCTGTATAGTTCTTATCCTCTTGGCTTGTTTAGTTGGCTTGGTGTCCATTCTGGGGGATAAGGTGATGGGGGGAAAGGGAGGACACAAAGAGAACTCCTTCAGTGGTCCTGTTGGACGGGTGTCGGAGCCTCCCTCATGTTGAAAGTACTGGAAACCCACTGCAAATCCCTTTTGCTTGACACCTGAGCTTTTCTTGGAACTCTGGTGGTGTTATGGGATGTAATGATGGGGCCAAGCCCCTTGAGTTCCTCACCTCTGCTTCTGCTGAGTGAGTTTCTGTAGGTTTCACAGTTAGGTCCCCAAAACCACCTCTCCCCCTGAAGATGAAGCTCTGTGCTGGAGAAGAGACTGTCAAGAACATCAGGTTGTTCTTTACAGGACACAGCTGGGTCCCTGGGTAGCACCTGTAACCTTGATGCTTACACCTGCTAGAGGTCTTAGTCCTGCAAAAGCTTGGTATTTGACCAAGCATCTTGGTCCTTGCTTCTGCAGGTAAAGCCTCCATGCTGCCAGCATGCACAGGCAGGGGAGAAGATAAGGAGATGTGCCTTCTGCCCTCACCTACACCTTCATCCCCTCCCTGTAAGACAAAGGTAGGATGCTGGTGCCCACTTGGGCTGGGCGCTCGCTCTATCAGCTTCCTGCACAAAGCTGGCAGATACTACTTGTTTGCTGGAGCCGTGTGGCTCCAGCTGCTGGACTGGGAGCAGCTGCTGCTGCCAGGCGGAAGCACTCGGTGAGGCTTTCCTAGACAACTTTGAATGGGAGCCAGGAGCCCTCTCACTACAGGAGAAAATCCACAAGGTCAGGAAATCCGGCTCTACGCTGGGGCTGTTGACTTGGCAAGTGAACCCCAGCCCTCCTCTTCCTGAATAGTGCTCCTGAACAGCTCTCCTCCCTGCCATCTCACTCAGGTATTTGACAGCCCTGTATGGCTTTTAGGGGGTGTAACAGTTGACTACTGCAAAGGTAATACTTGTGGACAGGCAGGAAAAACACAAGGCAGTGACCTAGGTCAGGCTTTCAGATCTTGACGAGCTAGCAGAGGTTGGAAGAAGCACTGTTCCTGCTCAGCATGGAACTGGAAGGCGGTGCTTTTATGTTTCCCTCTTATTTTGTGGTCAGCTCTGTCTGGGCTCTATGTTAGTTGCTGAAAAATAGAAACTCTTGTTTATCCTCCTCTGGAAATCCTCTAATCAGGAGAAGCTTTTACACCAACCAATAGGCTGTAAATCTCCATCCGGTGTGTCCCCAGACTGAACGTGAAAACTTGGGGTGTCTGTTACTGTCTCTCCAGCAGGAGTCCCACTCTCTCTTCCCTGCCTCTGTTTTTTTAGGATAGCCAGAAACACTGTCTTTGGGATGGCTGTTCCTTGAAACAGTGCATGCAGTGGTGGTGAAGTTCATGTGGCATTGAGGAACAGACACCCTTCTGTCAAAACCTGTGCATACATGGATGAGCAGCCTTGCTGTGTTGGTAAGGTCAACTTAAGGATAAGACCAGCTGCCCAGCTCTGTAACAAAGCTGGGCCGTATGGAAACCCATGCTTTCCCTGCAGCCTTTGGCCAGGCTCCCTCTCCTGTGGCATTTGCATGTGCTCTGGGTGGTTGGGTTCCCTGTGAAGAGCTTGCATTGTGGATCCTTTGGGAAAGGAAGCAAGCTCATCTGAACGTTGATTTTAGCACACATTAATTCAGGCAGCTCTCACTCCCAGAGCTGTCCATCATCCTCCACACTCTCACTCTCCATTAGGACATGTTTTGCAGAGATGGTGTGAAACAGCCAGCTGGGCTGAACTCGCTGTCCTCTGCAAGCTGCAGAATCTCTCCTGCCATTGTAGGAGTGAGGATGGCATGTAGAGCAGTGAAGAGTCAGTTGAAGTACCAGCACCTTCTAGGTATGGTGTAAGGGAGCAGCACCAATGTTGCAGAGTTCTTATATGTAAATTGTCCATGTGGTGGCTGTGAGTGCCCCTGGGGTGGATGTGAAGCAGGGAGGTATGTCTCTTTCTCTGGAGGAGCTAGAGGTCAAAGCTCTGGGCTGGGGTGGCGATGTGCTGGGCTTGCTGGTGTGTGGTTGCCCCTCTGCTGCTCAGTGGAGCTCAGCTGGGGTCTGGAGCAGGGGAAGACCCTTAATGTACTGTGAGTGACTGCCTTGGGCCCTGCCTCCTGCTGCAGTGTGGACCAGGACACTGTTTGAGTTGGAGGCCTTCTGAAAGGATAGGCCAAGCAGTTCCTTCTAATGGGGTCGTCTCCAGAGAGGACCCCCTTCGCAAGGACTCGTGTCTTCTCTTCCCCATATTGAGGCTTTTCTCACTGCCTTAGCAAGTCCCATAGACCTGGGCAGTTGTGCAGTTCCCCTTGAGCATCATCGTGGCAGCTGCTCCATCGTCAGCACCAGAAGCAGAGCAAAATCCATCATACAAGGTGCAGGCCTTGATAGCCAGTGTATATTTGTGTATATTTTGCTAGGGGTTGCAGATCTCCCTGCTCTGTATGAAAGATGGGATCTGATTACAGAGTTTCTTTGGACACTCAAGACCCCTTTGTGTTCAGCTATGAAGCCATTCTGCTGCAGGAACAATCTCTTCCTGGCCAGCAGTGTTGGTGGAGACAGTCAATCAGCATTTGCTCCTCAGTCCCCATTTCTACCTGACACTGTCCCTCATGGTAATTGTCTCTCCCCATCTGAGAGGGGTGAGAAGTCTGGGGTGGGCATCACTCTTCTCCCTGAGAACTAGTGTATTTGAGAAGTTCATACATGTGAGTACGTGCCTTTACAGAGCAGAGTAGTGTGTGCACAGTTGGTTATTGTGATCACTTGGATTGTCTCCTGTAGCCTTGCTTTTAACCTGTATGTCTTCCTTGGCCACCAGAACAAAGGCACATTGGACTTCTCTGGGAAGCAGTGGCACTATCAGTTATGGACCTAGGGTATCACATTATTTGCACCTCATTTCCTCCACCATCAACCACTTTTCCACTATGTTTAATGACCTTCAGCTTCTCCAGCAGTGAAGAACAGCACAGCAACCAGACGTCCTGCTTGGCATCATGTTTGTGCTCTGGTTGCTCTTTTGCACCCCTTCTCTTGCCCTTCTTCAGGATCCTGGCTGCTGAGAAGGACACAAGCTTTGTTTGCCTTCGCGCTACTGCGACAGCAGCTCAGAAAAGGGCTTTGTCAAGAGGTGATTTTGTCTGACTGCTCCCAGCTGGGCTGAGTGGTGAATAGTTAGTGATGATTAGTTAGTCGTGAGTGGTGTAAGGTCACGATCAGGTGGGGATTGAAGGCAGAAAGTTCTGGCCTCTCTTCCATTAGATCTTTGCTGCATTAGCAAATGCATCAGATGCAGGCTGGGTCTAGAGTGGCCTTTGCTGGCACAGTTTGTACCAGCTTCTACGATTTCAGGATCCTGAGTGGGAG
>VZRW01001087.1:78761-109546 GCA_013398125.1 Aegotheles bennettii | reverse complement strand
TTCTCTTCAATGATTGAAAATACAATCAATGAAATTTCTTCAATGAAATTGAAAATTTACATCTTTACATTCAAAACATATCCACAGAGGGCATCTCCCACCTCTTTGCTTTCCTATTTATTGAAGCAACTATTTCACTACCATCACGTGTAGAAAGAAGAGGCAGGCTGTTACCTTTTTGTAAATGGCATTACAAATACAACTCTAAATTTCAGCAGGAAACACAAACACCGCACTGGACAAATATTAGAATGAACACAGTTTAATAGAAAAGATCCCAATTATTTGACAGTAAGAATGAGACTTTTATTAAGGAACCATCCAGGTAGTGGAACTTTCTATTTTTTATATATCCTTATATAACCACTTTCACTCAACCGCAATGTTGTAAAAGTAAAAGGGCTCAGCTCCTCCTCTCCCCCAGAAGACATATGTAGAGATCCCACTGGGGAAGGAACAGCAGTGCCTGAAACCAAGTGACAGGAGACCTGGTTCAGCTGAGATAAGCCACCAGGTTCAATGGGTTACACCTCATATACAATCACATGAGACTGCAGAGATCTCTCATAAGGAAGGAATAGAAATTACTGCAAATACACGCCTGAAATTCCTGGAGATTCATGAGGCTCTAAGCTTGCTGTAAGTCACAGGCAATCTGCCTTTACATACATAAATATGAGAGATTTTAACAAAGAAGTTAGAACATATAATTAAACTCTTTTGCAGACATTACAAGGAAAGCCAGTTGATCTCATCACTACACTAATGCCTCAAAACATGGCTTCACTTGGGGATTCCAGGCTGACCACCTCCAGATCATGTTACAAGCAGCAAGGACCAGCTAAGAAATCCTTAATCAAAACACCCATTGAAATTATGCTATATCCACTGGTCCAGGCCAAGTTTCTTCCTTATGAAACACATACAAGACAGTCAAAAGGACAATTAACCAGTAAGCTGCAATATCTGCAATAATTTACTGCAATAGTAGAACAAAATGCACATTTGAGAGAAGAGCATCTCTTCATATAGGTTACAGAGCTCTTTAAAATAGAGCCGGAACAGTTCCCTTTGGTTGCAGTGAATAGTTTGAAGGTTGAAATTACATTCTCTGTTGATCACTGAAAGACAGGCACAGGGACAGACTATTGAAAAATTTCACAGTGCCCTTTTGGCTGCCTTCCAGTCCCATCTCCAAGTGGCTTCTATTCTATTTAATGTAACTGGAGTCTACCCTTAGGATGATATCTTTCTCTCTGACAGTTTTTGTTCTTTTTCAAGGCAGGAAAGCAGTCACAGACCAACAAAGACTGCTTCTCCCTAAGCCTCTGCCGAAGGGCTCAGAAAGGGAACAAACAACATGGCCAAAATGCTGCTGTACGACCGTCTTGCAAACAAGCTTCCCTACAATTTCACTGAAAACACAGAGCATATAAAAGCTGAGGCTAGGAAAATCCCAGGAATGGGTTTCAGTTGAAAAGATTTTAAACCAGCAATTTGTTTTGATGAAAATTTGTTCCATAGTTGCAATACGTGGTGACCAGTCAGAAAAAGATACTGTACTGCTGAAGGATTGTAAGCTGCAATAGCTTGTATAGCTTGTAGATAACAATGTGAGTATTTTTAATACAGGCCACGGGCTAAGCTGGCTGGCTGATTGAACGTAGGAACTTCGTACTTTTAATCAGGGATTTCAGAACAAAATCTAATCTACTTGAAGAGTCTTCAAAACCTTCACATGTAAAAGGTTAAATAAATTCCCTAAGTGGATAGTCCTGGCTCAGTTGCTAATGTAATTATGCACTGTTTGTATTGACCAGGTATTATAGATATGGTGGTGCACAGGTTCAAAAGCATGGCTTAAAAAAGCAAACCCACAATAACATCAATCCGTGTCTAACCCACAGTGCCCTTGGGGCATACGCTATACATAAGAGGGCAAGTTTTGCTATGTTATTGTTTTTCATGGCTACTGGCTTCAAAATTAGCCAAACCTCTATCTGACCAGTTTCTGTTGGTTGAGTTACAAGTCCTCCTGGCCGTCAGGCTTAGCCAATTACCAAAGCTCCTTGCGGACTTTCTTCTTGCTCTGCACTGCAGATGTTTGTGCAGCGCAGAGGCTCTGATGCACACAATAAATTGGCACCTTCTGGTTCTTATATCTGCAAGAAGCAAACCACTAAGGAGTTTAGCAGACATTTATGCTCCCCAAAATAGCCAGGACTGATTCACACTTATCCTGACTCACATAAGTTATCCCAATCACATTACTTTCAGCAAAAACACCACTGAAGAATAATTTTTGTCAGGGCCACAAGCAAAGAACTATTCCATCACAGCATGCCTGTGATGGGAAGTTGTTAACATCTTCAGCAATTCCCTTAGGAAATGTCAACAGTAACAGCACAAAAAGCAAACATTTTCATTTGTCTAAATATTAATAGGAGCCTTAAACACTTTCTAAAATGTCAACAAGAAAACCACACTCAAAACCAGCATGATTTCTTTTTGTTGCAAACGTAAATAGTCCTTCTGTTAGTTTGGAGAGCAAACAACGGGGAGGCAGCATGGCTATCAGAGTGAAGCAGAGATTCCCTCTTCCCAGTATGCAAGGAACTTATTAATCATGCAAATAGAAAGTCTTTTGAGGGAAAGAAAAGAAGATACTATCTGTCTTTGGGGTAAGAGAAGTAAATGTGTAAAGATCTAGCTTCAGAAAAAGAGGAAAGTCTAAAGGGATGGCTAATATTTGCCAGTTACTGGGTTACTGTTTTCTGTACACAGTGAAGGGCTAAGTATCCTGTACTTAACACATTGTTTATTTCTTTTACATACTGCATAAGACACTCAGAAGACTCTAATACTGACAACTGCACTAATGAACCCCACTTTCCAAACATACAACATTCTTGAGAAACCTTACACACTTTATAATATGATAATCATTATTAGATATTTTAGGGGGTTTATTATCATTCTTATTTATCATTGTTGCCAATGTGTGCCACTTAGCAGTGGCACTGCTCTTTTTTATTGCACTCTTTTTAATTGCAAATATGCCTAGCTAAAATCAGTTGGAAGCGTCTTACCTCTGTCCTCTGCACCTAAGAAGCAACACTGACCTGTGTATCAGAGATCAAATGGCCGCAAACCCCATCCTCTCCATCTGGAGAGGAGAAAATGGCTGAAATGTGCAGAAGGAGGTACCAAGCACAACTAATATCTAAGTCCTGCCTGACCAACCTAGTGGCCTTCTACGATGGAGTCACTACATCCATGGACAAAAGGAAGGCTACAGATGATGTCTGTAAGGCCTTTGACACAGTCCTCTATGACATCCTTCTCTCTAGAGAGATATGGATTTAACAGGTGGACTGATCGGTGGGTGAGGAATTGGTTAGATGGGCACATCCAGAGGGTAGTGGTCAACGGCTCAATGTCTCGATGGGCACCAGTGACAAGTGGTGTCCCCCAGGGCTCTGTATTGGAACCAGTACTGTTTAATATCTTCATCAACAACATAGACAGTGGGCTCAAGTGCACTCTCAAAAAGTTCACAGATGACACCAAGCTGACTGGTGCAGTTGACACACCTGAAGGACAAGATGCCATCCAGAGGCACCTAGACAAGCTCAAGAAGTGAGCCCATGTGAACTTCATGAGGTTCAACAAGGCCAAGTACAAGGTCCTGCACTTAGGGCAGGGTAACTCTCAGTATCAGTACCGGCTGAGGGATCAAGGGACTGAAAGCAGCCCTGCTGAGAAGGACTTAGGGGTACTGGTAGATGAAAGACTGGACATGAGCCAGCAATGTGCTTTCACAGCGCAGAAGGTCAACTGTATCCTGGTCAACTGTATCCTGGTCTGCATCAAAAGAGGCATGGCCAGCAGATGGAGGGAGGTGATTCTGCCCCTCTACTCTGCTATGGTAAGATCCCACCTGGAGTATTGCATCCAGCTCTGGAGCCCTCAGCATAAGAAGGACTTGGAACTGTTGGAGTGAGTCCAGAGAAGGGCCACAAAAATGATCAAAGGCCTGCAACAACTGTCCTACGAGGAAAGGCTGAGAGAGTTAGGACTGTTCAGCCTGGAGAAGAGAAGGCTCTGAGGAGACCTCACTGCTGCCTTTCAATACCTAAAGGGGACCTATAAGAATGATGGGGACAGGCTTTTTATCAGAGCCTGTTGTGATAGGACGAGGGGTAATGGTTTTAAACTGAAGGAGGGTGAAACTCTGGCACAGGGTGCCCAGGGAAGTGGTGGATGCCCTGTCCCTCAAGACGCTCAAGGCCAGGTTGCCCTGAGCAACCTTATCTGGTGGAGGATGTCCCTGCACGTGGTAGGGGGGTTGGACTAGATGCCCTTTAAGGTCGTTCCAACTCAGTCTATTCTGTGATTCTGTGATTCTGTAATATCCAGTACCAACAGGCCTGGGATTTACAGTTTTCATAGGAAGTGACCTTATCACATGGAAATAGAAACCAAGCTGCAGACAAGCTTATGTCTTCAAAGTTTGTTTATTACCCTGCAAAAATCTGAAAGAACCAATCACCTGCAATACTCTAGATAATCCCATATGGTTCTCCCTCCTCCAGCTAGCTGTAGGCAAACCCTTATTGATCTCCCCCTTCACAAAGTCTGTTTCTGCTACATCCAGCTCTCCACAATCAGGTCTAACAGCCAAATCCAGTTTAGACATACTAAAGCTAATATTTCTCTACCATGTCTCAGCCTTCCTGGAAAGTGCAAAGACAGGACACAGGGCCTTCAGCACAGGTTAGCAATAAACTACTTTTATCCCTGGTTCTTCTACTTGAGAGTCTGGGAAACAGAACATCATCTGGTTCTTTTAGCATCAATTAATTACCACGAGGCTACAACACTTAGCTCCTTCAGGTTCAATATTTTGCTTACTATTGACTTTATAAATAAGGACAGAACATAACAGATGCAAATGTGCAGTTGTGCTTGAAGTATTTTAGGAATTTGTAATCTAAATATTAAAAGAAATTCACTGTTAATAATAAATTATAGCTATTCTGTCATTACAAGTTTCCATGATTACCACATTTCCAATGATTTACAGATCTTCACTTTTCCAAACAAGCATGAGGATATTTTTCATTGCTAGAACAGTTGAGCTGGTAGCTGAAAGTCAGGTTAGATGCTCACTCATCCATTAGTAATTAGGATCTTGCAGGTCAGGTTCTGTCCTGGTGTCAGCTATCAAGTTACCCTTTACTGCAGCCATATTAAACACGCACCCACATCTGAATTTGGATACTTTCCTCTTGCTGCCTGCTATTTCTGAATTTTGCCCAAAATAAAACCAGAATTTACAAACTTAATTTCCCTTTATAATTGTAAAGAGTTTTATGAAGCATCATGTAACATACAGGTACAATAGCTGTAAATTAACAAGGGAAAAAATACAAATGAAAGAAAAGTCCTAGTATTTTATTGAGTTCTATTTGAGGAAAATGTTTTAGCCCCCCAAATGTTTCCTGTTACTTTGATTAAATCCATTAATTCACCATAATGTGAACCGCACTTGAAGCTCCATCAATCACTATGATCATTGTTGATATTTCCACATCAGCTTATATGGGTTTAGCATTATTCTTAGCTCGATTCTTCAAATGTGTTTTCAGAGCACAAGTCATTACTAAGAATTTTATTATGCACAGCCACATTAAAATTATTTTCCAGTATTTTTCATTACCTCCTTGAACCTTCTAGAACAATGTTGGCTGTCATCAGGTATTCTGAAAATCAAACTCAGACTTTGCACTGCTTTTTGCTGATGATACCAAACTGGGAGGAGGGGCTGATACACCAGAAGGCTGTGCTGCCATTCAGCGGGACCTGGACAGGCTGGAGTGGTGGGCAGAGAGAAACCTCACAAAGTTCAATAAAGGCAGGTGCAGGAAGGAATATTCCTAGGGAGGAATAAGCTCAGGCACCAGTACAGGCTAGGGGTTGACCTGCTGGAAAGTAGCTCTGGAGAGAAGGACCTAGGAGTCCCGGTGGACAAGCTGACCATGAGACAGCAGTGTGCCTTGTGGACAAGAAGGCCAATGGTATCCTGGGATGCATTTAGAGGAGTGTGGCCAACAGGTTGAGGGAGATTATCCTCTCCCTCTACTCTGCCCTAGTGAGGCCACATCTGGAATATTGTGTCCAGTTCTGAGCTCCCCAGTACAAGAAAGACAAGAAGCTACTGGGAAGAGTACAGAAGAGGGGACTGGAGCATCTCTCTTATGAGGAAAGGCTGTGAGACCAGGATCTGTTTATCTTGGAGAAGACTGAGAGGGGATCTTATCAATGCTTGTAAATATCTACAGGGTGGTGTCAAGAGGATGGGGCCAAACTCTTCTCAGTGCTGCCCAGTGACAGGACAAGGAGCAATGGGCACAAACTGGAACACAGGAAGCGTTCCATCACCTTCTTTACTTTGAGGATGACAGAGCACTGGAACAGGCTGCTCAGAGAGGTTGTGGAGTCTCCTTCTCTGAAGACATTCAAAACCTGCCTGGATGTGATCCTGTGCCACCTGGTCTAGGTGAACCTGCTTTAGCAGGGGGGTTGGACTACATGATCTCCGGAGGTCCCTTCCAACTCCTACCATTATATGATGGGCCAACTTTGGAGACAGATCTAACTGAAGTTAGGACAAGACAGGGCCATGTCCAGTCAACTCGTATATCTCCAAGGAAGGACATGGCCAGCAGGTCAAGACAAGTCATTATTTCCCTCTAGTCCGCACCAGTGAGACTGCATCAGAGTACTGGGTCCAGCACCTTGAGCTCCCCAGTGCAAGAAACCAGAGTGAGAAGAATTGGTTTCTCTAAACAGTAGCAACTGTTTTCCTTCAATACCACTACCAAGTAAAATCGGTAACAATTTCTGACCAATCTAGTAGAGATTGCAGCCTTTTTTGCTATGCCACTCTGAAAATATTGCTCCTGAAGGTTCTGGGGAATAATTATGTTTTGGGGCCAGAGGTATATTTGCCATTTCTGACAGTTTCTGGTTGTCCTATTCCAAAATTTGATTTTTCTATTAAATTTACATTCCAAACAGAGCCAATTAATTTTAAAGCTGATGCTCCCAAACAAATATACCGCTTGCCTTCCATATTAACTATACACTCCAAAATCCTGACCAAATTCATATGATTAGCACTTCCTGGATGCACCTTTAAAGTACATGAATTCCTTTTATAAAAATGCAGTAAGGGGACATGCAATTATGTTTCAGCATCACAGTCCCCTTTCAAATGTCACAGAGAATGCTCACCATGAATAACTTGTACCTCTCCTAAGGGCATTTTCATAGACATTACAGGAAACAAATCAGCCTTAAGCATTGCCCTGGTGCAACATACCACATTTTTACGCGTTTCTGTGCACCTTGAAACCTTTGCTACATGGCAAACATAATTTATGTGCAACAACCCCTTCTCCTTTCTCTTCCTTCTTTCAGGGAACCTTCATTTCAGCAGTGGAGAGGTTCAGGCGTTTCTATGAAGATTTTTAATTCCCAGGTTTAACTTTCTGCTGGGAGCAGTGAGATACCATGCACAATTTTCTTGGAACGTAGATTCAAATGGCAAAATAATTTACTCCAATGTTTTATTAATAAAACATTTAATATGAGAAGCCTTGCGGGCTGCTGATTCCAACGGCGTCTGTAAACTGAGGGGTGTTTTTATATCCTTAACGGGATCACCTGAACGCTCAGATTGAAGTCACGGTGCCTGCTCTCCTGCCTCGCTGATCACAAACGTAACAAGAACGAGTGCTGGAGCGGTGCTGAAGCGGTGCCGGGCACAGGCGCAGATGGGAGGGGGCGGCTGGCGAGCAGCCCTGCGGGCGGGCGCTGTTGGTGCCGGGCGGTACCGGGCGCTGCTGCGGGGACGGGACGGGACGGGACGGGAGCAGCCCCGGCTCCGCTCGGCACACGCACGCTCGGGCCCTGGCGGGGTGAGGCAGCTGCAGGCACCGGGGAACACCCGTTACCGCACGCACATCCCATTCAGCACCGCGCACGGTTCACCCGCGGTATCGCTCGGCAGCCCCGGCGGGAGGAGCCGGCGCGGTCCCGCACTCCCGAGCGCAGCCACAGCTGAGGCGGGCGCAGCAGCGGCGCCCGGCGGGTCAGGATGGCCGAGCGGTCTAAGGCGCTGCGTTCAGGTCGCAGTCTCCCCTGGAGGCGTGGGTTCGAATCCCACTTCTGACAGATCCCTTTTGGGGCTCCCCCCGCTCACCACTGCTGCCCCACGCCCAGCCCCAAGACGCACGGGTCTCCTGCTCCGTACATTGAGCAGCCCCCAGCAACACCTTTCCTGGGCACACCGAGCTGGCAGCTGCTCTGCACTCTCTCCAGGCACAGGAGCCCTTGCGCAGGCACCCAGGGAGGCTGCAGCACCCAGGGGGAACAGCATGAAATAGAACAAGCACCCAACTGCTGCGTTCTGCCCCTGGGACAGGGGAACCCTGGGCACAGCTGGGAATGGGGAGGGGAATGGCTGGGGAGCAGCCCTGCGGAACGGAAAGGGCCCTCGGGTGCTGCTCAACGGGACATCAAACACAGCCTGAGCAGGCACCAAAAGAGGGGATTGTCCTCCCCTGCTCAGCGCTGGTGTGGCCTCCCCTGGAGCACTGTGTGCATTTTTAGGCCTCACAGTTTAACAAGGATGGGAAGGTCCTTGAATGCCTCCAGAGGAGAGCGACAAAGCTGTGACAGGGCTGCAAGGAATGGCCTGTGAGGAGCAGCTGAGGACTTTGGCCTTGTCTAGTCTGGAGAAAAGGAGTCTGAAGGGAGGACCTCACTGCTCTGTACAGCTTCCTGAGCAGGGGATGTGGAGAGGGAGGTGCTGATCTCTCTTCCCTGGTATCCAGCGTCAGGATGCGTGGGAATGGTTCAAAGCTGCGCCAGGGGTGGTTTGGAGTTGACAGCAGGAAGCATTTCTTTACGGAGAGGGTGGTCCAACACTAGAACAGGCTTCCTAGAGAGGTGGTGGATGCCCCAAGCCTGTCAGTGTTGAAGAGGCATTTGGACAATGCCCTTAACAACATGCTTTAACTTTTGGTCAGCCCTGAACCAGTCATGAGGTGGGACTGGATGATCGTTGCAGGTCTCCTCCTCTATGCGAAGCTGTTCTAAAATGGGAGATCTAATTGTCTCAGCCTAAAGAAGGGTGTTTTGTTAACATTTAAAAACATCTCAAAATCACATATGAATCAGTAAATGAACTAAGTTTTCACATTACATATTTAAAGTTAAGTACACATTAGGTGACATTCTGGAATACAAAGTATTTCTGAAAAACAAGATCACAAACATCAGTCATAAGAACACTCTTCTCATGAATGAAGTGGAAGACTAGGGTTTTTAGCACCATAAGCTGTAGATGTTATATACACAGTACTGGAAATGCTCAGCAGACATGCAGTAATGACCTCTGAACACAGAGCATTAAATCACTATAAATTTGCAGCTAAAAAAGCTTAATTAATTAATTATTACAGAGAAAGAAACAGACTGAGGAAGTGTTTTAATGATCTGATACTAACACACACTTTGACAAAGGTAACTAACACTTTCAATCTGCAAATGCTATCTAACATTCCTTCAGTAGAGTTGCTTACCTTCCCAAAATTCTTATCTACCATACCTTGTGTACAGAAAATATGTATCTGTTTTTCTCCAGAACCTTCACCCATGGGGTGGTGCTAACCCATCTGTTCTTACTAGGCAAGCAGCACTACAGTCCGTCAACATATACAGGGATGGTTTGCAGAACATCCTCACAGAAAGCAATGTTAAGATCACCATCTCCTGAACTGTTAATGCTAAATCCATATTTAATTCCACGTTCCAGACAGCAGTTGTAACCAGTACTGTCATTCTGAAAGCAGCACATTTGCTTGCTATGAATGCACAGCAAGTCCAGCGTGTTCCGGTCTGCCAGACATACAACAAAATCAATAGGCAGCTGCCTGAAGCAGTAATCCACAATTGTAAATTGCAGGGTTCAGGGCTGGCTGGTATTCCTGTGGGATCCATTTTGGATGAACCCTGAAATCAGTATCCTGGTTGTTTAGTCTTTCAAGCCCCATCAACACAATTTACAATAGCAGTACATTATCTACTTTATACAGGCATCAATCCAAGTATTATTAGAAGTTATTTGATCTAAACTGATAATGTAGACTCTTCCTAATGTTTCAGGAAAAAATATAACTTAGATATAGATATAGAGAGAGATTAAAAAGCATTAATTAAGTGTATGTCACAAGCAAAACAGCAACTTTGAAATCTAGAACTTCCTTGGCTCCATTTCAATTATAATGTGAATACTGCAATCATATAAATCAGAACAGATCTATGTACAGTATTTGTGATAGTTTAAGCATTCTAGAAAACTTCTAATCAGAATGCATTCACTAAATAGATTATGCATTCAAACACCTATTCAGAACTGTAGCTTTTTTCTGCAGTCCCCTCCTGACCCTAGTTTAATCCCCACTGAGAGGCTTGCATGGGGGGAGAAAGAACTGCACAAGGCTCCAGCCACCATTCAGGGTAAGAAAACCCCTAATTCCAATGGGAGTTCACAGGTTACTTCAGTGGTCCTAGGATTTCATCCCCTGGCTCAGATCCCCAGTTTGGACAAGGCTGCACAGGAGTTGCTGGACTTAAGAAACAGCAGCAACACAACAGGATGCACAGAGCCACAGGTTAAAAACCCTGCAGCCATGAGCTCTGCACAGCTTGTATTTAATAGCATTTCCTTTCTAGTAACATGTTGTAATGGGTGAACTAGGTATGCAGATGAGATTTCATTCGGATTTTCAATATAATTACACAACAAAACACAGTATTCTGCCAGGGCAATTCTTCCATATTCACAGACTATAACACCGGATGAAATGAAAGAGGGAGAGGGAGGGTTAAATCCAAGGATGTCGTAAACAACAAAGATCACAGGATTTCATCAAATCTCTGTAGCAAATTCAATTACTTATTCTCTAGCAGATTATTTATCCTGAATTAAAGGCCTGCACAGAACAAAAAATCTGCCAAATCCTTTGTTAATATGCTATGTAGGTTACAGTCACTATTAAGAATATGCACCAAATTGTGGCAAAGCACACATTAACTGGTAGTAAGGATTTCTGTGAAGACAGTCTCTTCCTATAAGTTGGCTTTCAAAAACTTTCAGAAGATGGACTAGACAGAATCTAGAGAGGCATTTGAGGGAAAGAAGAACAATTATTTTTTAAAAAAATCTCATTATCAGTATGCATGTTTGCTATTTCATAATCACATGCCAATATCTGCACTCTCATATACAAGCTGTTTAGTGAGGCTGTGTTCAAACTCTTCATGTGAATATATTCAGCTCTTTAGTCAATTTAAAACCAAAATAATCATATTAGCTAGACAAGATGTGCAGTCGTAAATAACTTCCATTATTAAAGGAAGCACATGATTGACTTTTTTGAGATTAAAACTACGCACATCTTAGCCATTGCTAGTCACAAGAACTGAGACCAAACTCAACATTCTCATATGATGTGAATATTTCCTGTGAGAAAATGTCACAAGGCGAGACGTACAGCACCACAAGCTGCTCAGAAATCTTTTATATCTCTGGAGTGGTGCACTAGGAATTGCTTCTGGCTTCTGGTAAATAAGATACAGAGAATGACAATTTTTATTTATTTTTTTTAAGAAAGGGACTATACACTTTTTCAAACAAACGTATTTCAGGATGCCAATGCAAACAGGAGATAAAAGCCATAGAAACATGTCATATTTTACCAAAGGAGCAGTTTTCTCTCAGCAAGTCTTTATTAAGTAGAGCATGGCCAGCCAGTCGAGGGAGGTGATTGTCCCGCTCTACTCTGCACTGGTGCAGCTTCACCTCGAGTTCTGTGTGCAGTTTTGGGCTCCACAGTTCAAAAAGGACATCAAACTACTGGGGCACATCCAGAGGAGGGTCACAGGAATGGTGAAGGGCCTAGAAGGGATGACTTATGAGGAGTGGCTGAGATCACTTGGATTGTTCAGCCTGGAGAAGAGAAGGCTGAGGGGTGACCTCATTGCAGTCTATGGCTTCCTTACGAGGGGAAGAGAAGGGGCAGGTACCGATCTCTTCACTCCTGTGACCAGTGACAGGACTTGGGGTAACAGCAGGAAGCTGAATCAGGAGAGGTTTAGGTTTGATATCAAGAACAGGTTTTTTACCCAGAGGGTGCCTGAGCACTGGCACAGGCTCCCCAGGGCAGTGGTCACAGCACCAAGCCTGACTGAGTTCCAGAAGCATTTGGATGATGCTCTCAGACACATGGTGTGACTCCTGAGGTGCCCTGCACAGGGACAGGAGTTGGACTTGATGATCCTGGAGGGTCCCTTCCAACTCAGCATGTTCTGTGATTCTGTGATTCTGTGAAATACAGTCTCTCAATTACTAAGGAATAAGGATATCCTTATTCCTATGTGGCAGCTGCAGCCAGGGCTGTACCTGTAAGCAGAGCCCTTATTGACCAGAAATGGAAAGAACAGAGGCAGACCCTATGCCCTGTGTGAACTCTGAATGGGTTTCAGGGAAATAGATCATTTTACAGGCAAGCCAGGCTTCTACCATTACCACCACTGTACCATCATGCATGAGAGGACATTGCCACATACTATTTTTTCTTTCATATGAAATTTTCTCCAGCAAACAAATGGCTATCACCAAACTTTTCTCATCCTGGTTATATGAATGTTGCCCTTGGACTAGAGGAGAATACAGCAAGGCAGAGACCATCTCTTTATATACTCCTCACAAAGCATAATAGATAGCTAGATCTGATCAGTACTTATCACTCAGCATGAGTTACTGAACTAAAATGGATGGAAATGGCTTACAGTATTTCTCTCCTGATACCAAATCCACACATCAGTTTTGAAAAGAATGAGATGAAGTTTAGCCAAGTATACACTAAGTAGGTGGACACGAGGTGCTCATTAGTGGATAGGACAGTACATTTCCAACACTGTGGTCTTCAAAGATTTTTTTAAACAGAATTAAAAGGAATAATCAGGATACCATGGTTCACCTGCTCCCTTTGTCATTGAAACAAGCTTACACTGGCAGTTCAAAGCATGTCTGAATTTGCGTTTATCTTACTGAGAAACAATCCATTACCAGCAGCTAATGATCTTTTTTGCCCTAATGAATCTACATTGAAAGGAATCTACCTGGGGCTCTGTGCTGTTCACATTTATTAAAACACAAAAGCTAGACTAACTCTGCTGAGGATATTGATGGTTAACTCTGATGTCAATTAAATGTCAGCTTTATGAACTGGAATCAGTTCAGACAATGCAAGTCTATCCTTGTATTAAAGATGATGCATGCAGAAGCTCCTCTCTCACTGCAGGCATCCTGGACCACTACTGGCATAGGCCACACTGCAGAGGGGAAGGCCCAAAGGGCAGCTTTGGCATGAGGAAACACGAGTGCTGCAGAAGTGAAAATAACACACAGCTGTTTCTGATAGCATAGAAACACTTGTGATAGCACAGGCAGAGAACTACCTGATGCAAGCCACGCTTGCACGTGGATCTCCTATGCACAGACATAATCAGAATATGGGGCAGCTCATAACTCTTTCTACTGCTAGTGCTTTTCACAACACATGCAAATGATAGAAAAAAAACAGTATTTACTTGTAGGTATAGGTGTCCTGAAGCCAAAGTCTGGCACCACTTGTAAAAACCATGTTCCCCTTTGAAAGGGCGTAATGCTGTCTTTTTACTGTGGGCCAATCCACTGGCTGTTTGCTGCTAGAAACACTCATCCTTACCTCCGAGTGGTCATTTCACACTCATGTTTGATGGGAATTAATTTATTTTCCTGTTCCTTCAGTGCTAGTGCTAGGCTCTGAGAGCTCCTGCTCTCCCCAGCACAGCACAGCATTAGTGAATGATCCCTATTGCTGCTGCACGGCTATAGAGACTCATCACCACAGCACCCAGGTACTCCAATGCCTCCTCAAAAGGAAGGCCCACGAGCCTTACACCGTACAACCTATAAGAAAATAAAACTACATGCTTTCCTACCTTTCTCATTAACTGAAATGAGGAGCATAGCTATATTGGAGCCTTGTGGCAACCAACACTGGGCAAAGCAGAAGACACCCAGGTAACAGCACTGTCGAGACCCTTTACACAGGTGCAGGGTTTACTGAATAAAAAAACCCTCTGCATTGCCACGTGCAATTTTGCTTACCTCCCTTTCTATACGAGAAATGCTTAATTTTCAGGAGAGAATATTATAAACACCAACTGGAATATAATAAATAAACTGTAAATGTCTGTAAACCTGCCTCTTTATCTGACTGGTGTCTGTTAAGGCAAAATAAAAACTGCAGTCTCTACATAAGGAAAGTTATATAAATAGGTGAGTGAGTTTAAAAACAAAACACAGATCTCAGAAAGTTATATTCACCTGTCAAAGCAAGTAAACTACCAGATGAAAGGGAGGCTAGGTATGAATTCAATTAAAGCCTTATTCTTTCCCCAGAGAGCAGATTTAGACTTGCTGAAGTCTGCATATTTAAAATACACAATAATAAAGGTGAGCTATTGAGTCATCACCAATTATTTCAAAAGAGCAACTTGTTTATAAACAAAGGAACTGACACAAAGAAAGACAAGAAGGACTCACACTTGAAGAAGCAACAGTCTTTGGGGTTTGGAGGTTTTGCTTTGTTTTTCTAATTTAATTTCGTTTGCTTCATCTCAATTTCTAACTTCAGAAGTATCACCTTTAAAATCTTTCCTTATTGGCTTCTCCTGTTGTGGCCTTTAGAGTTTGTGGCAAACCCTTCACACACCTTAACAAGATGTCAACTCTTAATGCAACAGTCCTATCTATTAAGCAGGTGAAACAAATAGGTGTTTTAACACAAATCAAAGCTTCCCAGCTGCCCAGCAGTCAAATGTCTTTGGACAATGTCTAGTCCCCAATGACTGGACTAAGCGCAGTTGAAACTAAGAGGAAGCTGTGTTGAGTTTTGTCAGAGAAGAGGTGAGCACAGGGCACCAGTCTGCCTTGTGCTTTAGCTGCTGAGTCCCACCAGCAGTCCAAGGCGGATCAAGCTGGGGACACTGGCGTTGGCCAGATTTCCAGCATCTCCACCCTGAGTTACAATGCCCAGAGAAGAAACAAGGCTCAATGTCAGGACTTTCCCTGGGCTGCCCTGCATGGATCACAGGCATAGCTGCATTGCTTTATCCTCCTCTCCTAAATAACCTCTCCTCCATAATTAGACTTACTCCTTACCTGCTGTCTAGCCCAGTATTCTCATAACACAAGAACATCCATGCTGGCTCAGACCAATGGTCAGCCTAGCTCAGCATCCTCTGGGACAGTGGCCAAGACCAGCCATAAGGGAGAAATCAATACAGACAGTAGCAAACAGCAGAACAAAGCTTTCCTGCTTCAGGGAATTCGGGGTTCAGAAGCTTCATAATGTAGAGGTATTTCTTTGTGTTTCATAGGTTGCCACAGGCTACAGAGTCACTGAGGCTGGCAGGGACCTCTGGGGATCCTCCAGTCCATCCTCCTGCTCAGAGCCAGCTCAGCTGCAGCAGATTACTCAGGTTCTGATTATCTCCCAGGATGGAGACCATACAACCTTGTGGCAACCTGTTCCAGTGTTTGACCACCTACACATTAAAAAACGTCTTTTCTTATGTTTCCTGAACTCTTTAGCATTCACATGCTGCCTCAACAAATTCCAGACCCTGCCTGTGCACTGCCTGAGGAGCTGTGTGCAAGCCTGGTGTATTGCAATGGGATTATAAGGGCAACATTTCCCATGTCTTCTTACACTGCATGGCACCACTGCTCTAACTTAATGTGAAGTGGTGATCTCACAAAGGTTTTAAGACCACAGCATTCATTAGTTTTATTGAAATACTTGGAGATTTACTTAATTTTTCTGGGTTCTGGATTTTCCCCATGTTGTCCATAGGGGTTCCTTTCTTTGTCTGTCTTTGTCATGCGCAGCGGAGGCATCTAGCATTGTTCCATAATACCCAGAGAAACAAGTTAATACTGTTTACAACTAGTTTCTGATAATAAATGCCAAACTATTTCTCATCTCTCAGATTAGAAAAAGTCAGGCAGAATGCAGTGATTTGCCAAAAGGTAAATAACATTTTGATGGCATCTTCCATCTTGGAACTAACATAATAAATAGCATTTTTGTTCTTATGACACCATCTGTTGCATTTATCTCTCCCTTTCCCATGAGACTCCCCATCTGATGTATACATCTAAAATGGCATCTGATAATTCATGCTAAGGAAGAAGCCTTATCTATTCCAGTCTTCAGATTCACTTTTTCATAAACATCAGCAGGAACAGAGAAAGATATCAGGAAATCAGACCTAGAATTCTTGTTCAGAAAATAACTGTGTCCATGTTAAGAAACAAACAAACAAAAAAACCAGGGCTTTGGGGATGGGGAAGGTTTCATCTGACAGCAGAATTCAATTCACAGGAGAATATGCATTTAAAATAAGATGAATAAAAGGAGCTGACCAATGACTCATCATACAGAGGAACAAAAGAGGTAGCCATGATAAGGCTTAAGCTACTGGTGGTGTTTTTTCACTGTGGTTATTCAATGCAAAGAGCATCTTAGAGTTATACTGAGGATGGAAGATCAAATAGGGACAAGACCTAAGACTGCGTGATCACCCCCAGCCCCTCATGGAGTTTGTTGCACAGCTTTGGACTGGCTCTTGGGAAAGCTCTGTTTCTTCTGGAAGAAAAGTTAAGTGAATAATAAAGGTTTTCTACCTTGGCTGAAAGATGGGTAAAAGAGTGGAAGTCACGCCCTACTGAGGCCACAAAAGTTTACAAAGATTAAGGTGAATACAGTATGACATAACAAGCCCTGTACAAACCTGGGTTGGCCCTTTTGGCTTTGCAGACAGAACAATGACTCATATACCAAGCATTATCCAATGCAATTATCATGCACCATATCTAGTAGTAAATGAACTATCCCTGTTCCTCAGAACTCTTCTTTTCATAAAGAGCCATCCCTCTAGACAGTCTGAAGAGAACTGAGGGGATTTTCTTCCTGTAACTACTAGAACCAGGAGACAGCTAAAATTCCCATGCAGTAAGTTCAATTTCAATAGCTAGAACTTTAATATGGCTACCTAGTTAGAAAAGATTTACTATAAAAATTACACTAGTATTAACAATTAATTTTTGGATTCTTATAAGCTTAGAAACTGTTATAGAAATGACAAATCAAAAATACTGGTCATAAACAAACCAGCTTCCAGTGTTCTTCTGATAATTACAATTAGGGAGTTTAATGAAATCCAGTGTATCAGATTAGTTTCAGAATCTCTACATCTCTGACTTATACTACCATGACATCTTCCAACAAATATGGAGCAAATGGATTAGATCTACAGACTAATTTTATAGTCTCCCCTTCAGAATTATTTTCTTGTGCTTTCTGGCAATATTTAAGAAAATATTTTCCAATTAATTGAAAGTTATTTAGTGCTCTCACCAAATTACTCCTCAATGAGTCTGAAGCAGGTAAACTTCCTTCTTCCCAAGTGCCTTTGATTCCTTCTCTGCACACACAGACATGCACTTAATTAAAATTTTCCATCGAAGTGGCATTAGCTAGACACACAAGGCATACCAAGTTGCTCTTAGGCTTCCTGCCAGAAAGTCAGCAGTGCTAATGCTCTCCTTCATTTACTTTAAAGTGTCAGCAAAACAGGCAATTTATGACCACATAAATATGGAGCCAACAACCTATGACCACTATCTGCAGCGATACACCACAGATGCAGCCGTGCAGTTGGTCCCGCTCCCTGGGACTGGTTCATGTTGCCAAATGAAGAATCAGAATACACTTTACTAAGTGTGTTCTGTAACACCGTAATAAAATAAATCTCCAGTATGAGCATTTAAAAAAGTGTCAGGGAGCAGCATGAACAAATCCCATTAGCAGACAACAGGATTTGAGCAGTTATCTACTATTCACCACAGTTGCAAATTTAACCCCAGGGCTTTATACATACAAGCAGGACGCAGACGTATCACATTGTGAAATGAAGTTGGGTTTTTATCAGAATATTGGGATTTTTGTTAGGAAATAAAGATACAGGGAGGAGAGCCTTTGCTCTGATACAGTGTTATGATTATGGGCAGGGTTTTAAAAAAGCATCCAAAGAAAGGGAGACATCTGAGAAATCATGTAATTGCCAGAAGCATTTGAAAAAGTCTATAGGACATGACAACAGCTCTCATTGTGTGGTATCAGTTCTGCTTCAGGAGGCTTCACAGATGTATCTGGCAAGCAACCTCCAAGAGAAAATGTATTTCTGACCACCAGTGTAGCTATTCTTACACGTGAAAGATGTACCAGAATCTATATGATGCCACATAGCACTGTTAGCTGCTGATTGTCATAAGTGTCCCTTTCACATTGTCATAGGTGTACCTTTCACATTGAACTTGAAATTAAACTACAGTGGCTTTGAATTGAGACAAGATTTCATGTGTGGCAGCACTGATAATTCCCTAATCTACAGATTTCATTTCCTAAAAATGACAGAAATCTTACAAAGTTACCTAATAGGAGCAGTTCTGCTAAGACTGGAAACATACTAAAAACTGGAGACATCTGCAGAGCACCGAGGCCCAAGCTTAGCATGAAATCTGAGAATGAGGAAAAGTTCATACTTGTCTGTGAAATATCTTCATGCTTTCCTGTGCAGAAGAAATGACTGAACTGGGGCATGAGTACTTTCAACTGACTTCATCACAGAGCAAGACCGATCCTCAGTTTATACTTTGGCATATTTTTCTTCCAAATTAATTTCTTGAAAAGCAAACCCAAACATCTTCCTTGTCCTGCATACTCTTGGGAAACAGTATTGTTAGAAAATTCAGGTGAAATCCCGACTTCTAGAATAAGAGCAAAAGTATTTCACTGACTTCAGAAATGCCAGGGGTTTGCCCTTTGGCAGGAGCTTGAACAGGGTGCAACAGGAAACACATCCCTGTAACACAGAGAGCCCAGCCACATACACAACATGTTTCAAGTGTCTTGCTCAGAAACTGTGCCTTCTGAACCTTCTAAAGCATAAGGGAACTGAAAACTGTGTTTCCAGGTGTGCAACAAAAGGTGTTTGCAGTTTTGCTTAGGCATTCATTGCTTGAAATCAACTGGAGAAGGAAATAAACATACTTGCATTCCAATGCAAAGAAAAACAAACAAAATTCCAGTCACTGAGGTGTTAGTTCTGTGTATAATTTGAAGTGCCAGCAGCCACTTTTGAAGAAGGAAGTTATGGTATTAAAGGTTATAACTGAAGTGCAATTGTAATACTGTAATTACAGAACCTGCAGGCAACAGCCAGACATTCTTACAAAAACTCCAAGAAATAGCAAAGAAACACAATAGGAGAATTAAATAACCCTGAGTATTACAGCTACCGCATGAAATTGGTGTCGAAATGGAGATGAGTTTTTCTAACAAAAAGATACATGCCAGGTTGGCTGGTCAGTTCACACAAATGCCTTTGGAAGGCTCTACTCGAGGTGGAGCAGAGCCTTGTTGTAAAACAGACTTCTGTAAAAATCTAATTGAGAAAATGTTCATCACTTAAGATAAATTTAAACAGACTTAAATTTCTTTTATACTTTCATTTGTAAAGCCATGTATGCTAACCAAATATGAATTCACAATTTATAATTAAGGATACAGTTGCTTGAAGCAAATTTTTAAAAGCTGCTCACCAAAGCTTAAAATTTTTGTGATTTTATGTGTATGTACAGGAAGCCAATTTTTTACTAGATGGACTGATAAGCTAAAAATATGTATTTTCTATATTTTTTTTATATGCAACCATTTCATTGGAGCTTAAGCTCCAGTATATGAACAATGATTGGGCTTTTTACACTGTACCGGGTCTGGCTGGGATGAAGTTAATTTTCTTCATAGCAGCTGGTATGGTGCTGTGTTTTGGATTTGTGATTACAACAGTGTTGATAACACATGGGTGTTTCAGCTATTGCTTGCACAGTGTCAAGTCTTTCTCTGTTTTCTGCTCTATGTCATGTGTGATCCACCCCTGCCCCCAAGTAGGATGAAGGGTGGACAAGAAGCTGGGAGGACACACAGCCAGGACATCTGATCAGAAGTGACTGAAGGGATACTCCATACTCATATGATGCTGTGCTCAGCAATAAAAGCTGAAGGAAAGGAGGAGGAAGAGGGGATATGTGTGGTTATCACATTTCCCATCTAAAGTAACCATTAAGAGTGTTAAGGCCCTGCTTTTCAGAAATGGGTTAAACATCTGTCTGCCAATGGGAAGCAGTGAATTAATTCCTTATTTTCCTTTGCTTGTGCACTTTTGTTTAACCTATTACTCTGCCTTTATCTTGACCCACAAATCTTCTTACCTTCCTTCTCTTTTCTCCCTATCCCATGGGACAGTGGAGTGAGTGAGCAGCTGTGCAAGTGTTTGGTTGTTGGCTGAGGTGGATCCACCACATATTCCGTAAACTCTTCAGGACTTTTTTTGCAGATCCATGGCAAATCAGATTTTTGTTATTAAACTATTTCATTAGTTAAGCACTGCTGCTTTGGGGTTTGTTTTCATTATTACCAGAGGAAGTAAAAAAAAAGATAAAAAACCTCCTCCCTCCAATAGGAGTAGTAATATTCAGAGAAGTGAGACTCAAGGAAGCTAACAGAGGACAAGGTTTCAAGAAGTTACGTTTAAGGCAGCTACCACATTGCAGAAGCCCAAGAACAGAGTACTGGATGGACCTGGTCACAAGGAGATCATTAAGAATCCCGGTGAATTGAGTCCAAGGGGGTGAACTGAGTGCAAGAGACAGAAGATGCTCAGACAAGGTAGAGACAGAAAACTGGGCACAAGGGGATCAGAGAAAGTAGTGTGTGGCAAAATACCAAATCAAATGAAAAGAGGAAAACTATGCAGATGGAAGACTTGACAGAGGAAACACCTGACAAAGATAAATTGCCAGTCTACAGGGAAGCTGAAGTTCTGCTGTACACTTATATTCTGGAGCTACGAACATGTACAAGAAATACAGAGAACTTGGCCCCTTACACCCTAGATCAATTGACACTAGTGCAGTGTGAACATTTAAGGTGAAGAAGACAACTGTTCCTTGCCGCTATCAGATGTGAGTAAGCAGGCATTCATAATGGGATCAACACGCTCAGGTCCACTTCCTCTCCTCCTTGCTTACCCACACCTAGAATAAATACTGCTGAGAGAAGCTGTGGGTTATCAGAAGAGAGCCATACTCCATACTGGAAGGAAGAATTCTGCAACAGAGGGACCATGTACGCACTGAATGCTTGAGCTACCCCATCTGAAGAGTTATGTGATCTATTAATAAATCTGAGCTCTCATTAAGCATAGCACAGGCTGGAAAAAATGGCCAGATGTGTAAAGGGGATAAACCCCTTGAAAGCCAAGAGATTGTCAGTTCAGGATGTTACACATTCTGTTGCCCTGTATACATCTGTATACTAGACTCTGTCTGTTCTGGTTGAATTAGAAACCAAGTCTCACAGTTGCATTATCATTATTCAGCCTCCAGGCCCCAAAGCAATAAAACAGTGCAAGACATTGGAACTTCATATTTAGGAAATGGTAGGAAACTTAAAAAGAGTCCATGTCAATAGATAATCTTTTGCAGTTCACTACCATAACAAAGTTCAGCAGTAAGAAGGTTAATTCCATAACAGCAGAAGAGACAATGAATGTTACACCTTCCTTCATGTAGTGTCACTTCCAATTAAAAAGCAAAAGAAAGGGGATAGTGAGCACCATGTGAATTTAGGTCAAACCAGATAATTATTTTTGTACACTTACAAGTCCCAAGGAAAAGAACTTTGACATACACTTTTAGCGTTTAGTAGTGGACAGTTTCATGGCCATGCACTGGCCATGCTTTAGAACCTGGCAGAGGTATCAGAACAAACACAGGAATGGTCCAGGACTAATGCCAGTAAAAACCACAAAATTTAGAAACCATGTGTAAACATTACCTTTTTGCAGCTAAGGGGAAAAAAAGAAAATAGGCTTATCTTGAAAACACTACAGTCCACTCATATCAGGAGCTTTATAAATGAACAATATTTCCTTAACTTTCTAATCAAAACCAGATATAAGAACAGGAAGTCAGTAACTGTCCGTGACTGAAAAGCTGATGTGTCTTTCCAAATCTCTTCATCCTCCTTCTACAGCAGCTACATTACTTGCCCAGCTCAGCTATCATCTAAGATTATAAACATGCCAGTATAAGGAGACACTGGAAGAAAGGTTTGTTTTTCTACTTATCACAAGACTCAAATTGCTGCTGACAAACCGGGCCCAAGAAAATTTACTATAACATTTCAGGATGGCTGACTGGAATATGATTTGGAAAGAAAACTATTTGCCCCCAGAAACAACTGCTGTGTTATGAAACTGTTGGACCGGTGGCCAAGGCTGTCAGCACTGCCATTCATGCAACTTGGCCATCCATCACAAAGCACCAAGCCAGCCATCGGGACACAGCAGAAGCTACAGCTGCATCAGCCGCCAGCGCCTCAGGCTGGAGTTACACCCTATAAATAAAATGCTCTTCACAAAGATGACCACAATAAAAATAAACTCTGAGTTTATATCAGGCTGATCAGGGTGCCTGGAGATCAGAGTCCTTTCCACTTTTTAACACCATTTCTTTCTTTCCTCTAAAATAGTCTGAATGAAACCTGGTAACACCAACCTACAACAGCCTACGCATTGGCAGCAGATCACACAAGCTCTAGCTGCTCTCTTAGCTCCACATACCTTCTTAAGGGGGAAGGAGATTGCACACTCCTAGGGCAGCAGACAACTGAGAGACTTGGACAATGCATATAACTTCTAATTAGCCAGAGTGGTATTCTGTGCACTTCACAGGACCAAAGTGGTAACTCCCACAAGCCCAATTCAAACACAGGACATGCAAGGCTCCTCAAAAACAGGGCAAATGGTGCAGCTCCAGAAATGGTGCCATATCGCATATACACTTAAGCAAATGTCCTCATACTTCTCACCTCCTGCTTCTCACAATTGCTTCCTTCAATCTGCGAAACTCATTTGGGGACCAAATGGCTGAGCACTGGGGGTTAGATTTGTCACTCAGGCCATCTTTTAAAGTGCTTTGATCTAGGCTAGAGAAGGAGCAGAGAACTGAGCGAGCCATCCAGGATAAATACTCTCCAGCTATGTGGACATAGTTTAAATGAGTTATACAACATGAAGTTTCCAAACTGAAGAGCATATATAACCACTGGTTAGAGTACCCCTGAACATCATGATGCCAACAGCAGGTAAACAGAGTTTATTGCGAATACTGAGGATGTGCTAATCTGGGGCCTACCTTTACAGAGCAACTTCCACACACAAATTTGGTCCCCACAAAATCAAAATTCCTTCTCTGAAGCCATTTACATACAGAAGGACAATGGCATCACCAGTTGGGCTCGCAAGACTGAAATAAGTACACAACATGAATAATACAGCACATCAGAAATTCATTGGTATACATACTAACCTCCTCTATTTCAATGCTGGTATCTATTGTGGATTTAATCAATTGGAGAAAAATTAACATGATAAAGAAAAAGATGAGAGAAGAATACAAGACAACAGAGGGAAACCACAATAGTACATTATTTAAAATCATGGGATCAGCTCTCAAATCAAATTGAAATCAACAGGAATTCACCTCTTTGTTAGCGATGTCAGTTCACATTAACAACACAGATTCTTATAAAGCAGCTCAGAAATATCTTCCTCACATACAAATTTTGTCAAAGCTCTTCTGATAGGAAAGTCACTTTTACCAACTTCATTATTCAGTCCGTTCAATAGGGATTATCCACTAAAAATAAACTTTTTATGCAAAAATAAGAAAAAGGTATAAATAAAAAAATGAGCTATATATAAAAATAGTACTATATGCCTGATTACTTTCAAAGATCTGGTGACAGGAGATAATTCAGTTTTCGAGTCAGAGTTTTGTAATTGTGTTAAATGTTCTATGGAGATTATAATTAGTAATGTATTATTAGAACCAATTAAAAACTAGTTTTATAAGAAAATAAACCTTAAATCATCCTTTCCTATAGAAAAACAGCTTTGTTCTTCATGGTATTTCCAAGTAAACATAGTATTTGTTTTTAGGAAGAAAATTAACATATCAAACCAAGAAACTAATCAAAAACTCTCAACAGTTTTAGGCAGTCTATTTGTAGAAGTTAAACGCAAGATTTTCTTGTTCACAATTAACAGTCCTCTCTGAAAATTCAAAATGCATTGCAACTGAGAGAACAAAATACCTGGGCAAGTACTCAATCACTGCCTAACTAAAATATGGTACCAATCTCAAGAATATTTGATGTAATTTCCCAGTTTACATATAGGAGGCCACTACTACAGAAGTCCACTCTTTCCCTCCTGGAAGCAGGAAATCCTTTATTTATTCTAAGTGGTTCAAAACACTGAATAAAGTGAGAAAGTGCAGAACACAGTACAGTGGAGAGGGAAAGGACTTCTGTTCCCCAGATATGCCTTTTTTCATAAAACCTCGTTTGCAGATATTTCATATTGTCTGTAATATTCCTTATGAGGAATTTTCATTTGCACAGTAATCAAGATTAATCTGGGAGAAAAAAAGATAAATGAAATTTCAAGGCTACTAATCAAACACAATTCTTCATTTTGCCATTGCTTTATAATGCTAAGAAAAGATAAAGAGACTATCTCAAGAGTAAAAAAATGCTTAGATCAGCTTAGTTCATATGGGGTAATAGTGAACAGTGGCAAAAATAACTAACCTACCTGAATATAATGTAATATAATAATTTATTTCACTTAGCAGAATGTCTTTGTCTTACTTGAATGTTAATATTCTGCAGAGGTAATTAATTAAAAGCAGAAATCCTCAAATGGGAAGTTTGCAATTCCGTCACCATACCCTCAGCAACAGTTATCTTAAACTCACCATACTGACAAAACAACAGATTCTGTACTTACCTAAAAGTAAGACCAACGTTCCCTTTTACTGAAAAGTTACTCTTAAAATGTATGGCATTTGCACCTCAGAGTCTGGAGTCAGATGTCAATACCATTTCAGACAGACACAAGATATCCCACTGAATTTGTTGCTGTGTGAGGCAGCAGCCTCCACACTTGTAGGATCAGAAGGGACCAGGCAGCCTCTGCAGCTCACATGGAAGCCTTGCACAACTGGTGCGGGAGCTGATGCCTCAGAAAACCAAGCTGCTTTTTTGTATTTGCCACCTCTGATTCCCGCAGACATGCGAGATGATGCTTCACACGTGCTGCCTCTTAAAGGGCAAGATAGCCTCCAGTCTTCCCAATAACTCAGAAGAGGTCAGATACTTCTCCAGGTACCAAATTAAAGGTGCTCTGCCACTGCATGGGGCAAACATTTCACTAGGTCGCCACATGACTGGGGCACAAGTGCTGAAGTCTTTGGCTAGCTTGTACTAAAAACCTAAAAGCCTACAAACAAGCAAAAAAATCAGGGAGTTCACACAGAGGAGGAATGATCTATAGTATCTTTGGTCCATGGAGAAATCACACTCTCCTGCAGAAGACCCACAGGTGCAGAAGCTGGTACCTGGCAAGGTGCCTCAGGTGCCACAACAGCTTGTGCAGCTGCAGGATGTGTGGGGGGAAGCAAGGCCATGCTGTCTGCTGATGGATACAGGAGCAGAACCGCACAGCCTGATGTATAAGAGGAACACTTATAGAATGAAGGAAGTAGAATGCATAGATTCAAAAATGTTGATTTTTGAGACATTTGGGGTATGACATTGAATCATGCAAAGTAGGAGATGGAGGTTACCTTATATTTAATATGGATTCCCTAAAATGGCAGAAAAGAACCCATCTTCTGCTGGTGCTTTGCTGTCCTGGTGTTATTTTCCGTACCCAGAAAGCAAGAGGGATGCCCTCCAGCATTAGTACAATACATTCCCTGGCAGTTTTGCTGTGATACATAATGCCTTGGGGATGCTATCTGCCTTTGTGCTACATGATCTATATGCCACATACCTGTCAGTTAAAGTAGACCATAGCTGTCTCAGCAAAGAAAAAACAATCAATGAAATAGAATGAACAATATATCTAGCTGATGTATTTTGAACAACAATACATTTAGAAAATGTAAAATTTTCAGATTAGAGTCACAACAGTCATACTATTTTTTTGAGATGAAAAGCATAACAAAAACAGGTGAAAACTGACCTCTTAGTGCTAAACATGATGGTGCGGGCTTGTTTCACATTTATGAATGCACTGCTCTTCACAGGCTGTTTCTGTTGACCTGGATAAGAAAGAGAGAGATTTTTACACCAAGCAACTCAGGACCTTGATCTTAATATCCTGAACAATAAGTACATTAGTAAACATCTTCCAGTACAACTTCAGAGAATACCTGGCAATTTTATAGAAATATAAAGGTTAGCAAAACAATCTAAAGGTTAACAAGCAAAAGATAAACATTTTAGAAGCCTAAGATGAAATCCTACTGGTAGGGCTTAAACCTGAGGTTGTCAGAGCAGTTACTCAACAAAAGATTTAGGTATAATTTGTTGAATGACTACCTTAGTACATGAGTCATTTTTCCAGGAAGAAACCATTAATATAAATAAGAAATTTCCTGGAGTGGGCTCACTAAGTACAGACATTGGGAAATGTTATTATTTTAACAAAAAGAAATTCCAACCTCTTATAAAAAATAAAAATATGAGAAAATTCTAGAATAATAGAATAATTAGGTCAGGAGAAACTGCCTAGTCCAACCCTCAGGTAAAGCAGATGTAATCAGATCAGGTTGCTGAGAGATACGTCCTGTTGAGTCTTGAACAACTCCACACCCTCTCTGGGGACCCGGTTCCAGTACTTCACCACCATCACGGTAAGAACATTTTTCCTAATACCTAATCAGAATTTTCCATGTTACAACTTGTGTCCACTGCCTTTTATCGTATCACTGTATACCTTTGAGAAAAGTCTAGCTCCATCTCCTCTATATCCTCCACTCAGGTACTCGACAGCACTGAGGTCTCCTCTTGGACAACTCTTCTTGAGGCTGAGTTGATCCAACTCTTTCAGCCTTGTGTTGTATGCTGTTTGCTACAGCCCCCTGACCACCTTGTTTGGTGTTTGTAAGTCAACATCCTTCTTGTTCTAGGGAGCCCAAAACTGGACATGGTACTCCACAGTCAGTCCAACAAATGCCAAACAGAGGTGAAGGATCTTTCCCTGACCTGCTGGCTACACTCTTGCCCATGCAACTGAGGGATACAGATGACTTTCTTTGCTCTAAGGGCACACTGCTGGCTCACACTCCAATTGCTGTTCACTAGGGCCCTCAGATCCCTTTCTGCAGCTCCACTTTCCAGGCAGCTGGTCCTCATCTCATCCTTTTACATAGGGTTATTCCATCTCATGGGCATGATACTGCATTTGCTTTGGCTGAACAGTTCCTGTCAGCCCATTTCTTCAGTCTGCCCAGGTCCCCCTGAACAGCATCACTGCCCTCAAGCACACTGACTGCAGCCCGCAATTTGATGTCATCCACAAACTTGCTGAGACTGCACTACATCCCATCACTGATGTCATTAATGCAGATACTAAACACTCTTGCTCCCAGTATTGAACCCAGAGGGACCTTGCCAGTTACTAGCTGGGTGTTCTGTTGTCCAGTCATCAAGAACCTCCCCCAGTTGCTGTGACTTTTCAAATATGAGAGCAGCCTCGCAACAACATCAGCCAGCTCCTTCAACACCCCTGAGCACATCCCACCTGGTCCCATGGACTTGTGTACATCCAAGTGGTCTAAGTGATCCCTAACACTGTCTTCCTCTACTGCAGGTTCTGCTTTACTCTGCTCCTGGGAGGCCTGAGCACAAGTCTGTCCAGCAAAATCCGAGGTAAAAAAGGCATTGAGTACCTCAACCTTTTTTCCACACAACCACACTGAGCAACGGGCCCATGCTCCCCTTGCTTTCCCTTTTGCTGCCAACATACTTCCAGAAACGTTTCCTGTTGCCCTTCACCTCCTTGGCTAGTTTAGACTCATCTGAGCCTTGGGGCTCCTGACTGTATTCCTGCATGCTCCTGCACATTCCCACATTCCTCGTTCATTCCCAAGTAGCCTGCCCCTGCTGCCACCATCTGTATCCCTTCTTTCTGTGTTTGAGCCTGGTCAGCATTCAGGCCACTGCTTCACACAAACCTGTCCTCCTGGCTTGCCCACCTGATCTTGTCACTAGCCTCCGAAGAGCCTGTATCCATCCACTACAGCCCCGCAGTCATGAGGGCTATCCTGCCATTTACCTGTAATCTCAATATGGTCACAGTGCTGCAACTGTGCATGAACTCCTAATTCCTCCTGCCTGTTGCCATGCTATGTGCCTTTGGTAAGGTGGAGCAGAAACCTTCCTTCTGTTGTTCAAAGTCATTAGCTTTCCCCCTTCTCTGTTTTGAGAGCCACCCTGCACTTCCTGTTCACCCATGGTCCGCATCTGTCTGTCCCTTCCTTCCTTCCTTCCTTCCTTCCTTCCTTCCTTCCTTCCTTCCTTCCTTCCTTCCTTCCTTTCTTTCTCATTTTGTGTGGCTCAAGCTCTTATCTTTGCAGAGTTTCCTCAAAGACCCTAGGTATCTCCTCCTCGCTTCCCTGGTGGTGCATGGTCTGCTCATCATTTCTGCAGCTTCTCCTCCAGGCAAGTCAGCACCTCACTCAGTGGGCCTGTCCTCAGGAGAAGCCCCCATTGCCCCACCTCTGGAGAGGCCACAGGTGCTCTGCAGCCCCAGCCCAGGCCAGCAGCAGCCCCCCTGGGTGTACCACCTGGGTAAAGGCCTCCAACACGCCAAGGACATTAGCACCAGTCAGTGCCAGGGAACATGCCCTGTGGGCTGTTGAGACCATCACTGCACACCATCCAAGCCACGCCAGGCAAGTTTCAGCAGAGATGCTCTGTGTCCCTGCTGTGCAAATGGCTGTGACATGGGTGTTTGCTGCCACTCCCCATTAGCTTGGCCCTCCCAAAGCAGGAGTCAGCCATTCCCAGCAGCAGCCTGGATGTGAAGGTACCAGAAGCAGCTCCCAGCGGAACTGGAAGCAGAGACCCAAACTGCTGCACAGACTAGGAAGAGCAACCACAAAGAGTAGCCCAGGCAGTGCTCCAGGTGCCCTGCATGCTCCCAGCCCCACAAACTGAGTCCCTTTTGCAGCCCCTGCTCACAGCGCTCAGGCCCTTCACTGCCCAAGGCGCAGCTTAACAGCAACTGGAAAGCACTGGCAGGCTCCAGCCCCTCCAGCTCAAGGTCCCTTCGCACAAGCCTACAACAGCTCAGGACCTTGGTTCACTTCCCTGGTGAATGCCAACCCACACACACTCTGTCCACACAGCATATAATTTTGATGCTACTGAAACCTTTCTGCCCTACTCCCAAATGTTCAATTCAAAGCAAAAAGACATAGCTTACAAAATAAAGTCTATCCAAGTTTAGTTGATTTTTCAAATGCAAATGTGCAATCTAAATACAAATGCTTTGTTCATCAGAAAGAAACTGTGATTGCATAATCTCGAATGACAGGAGGATTTTTGTCTACAAACTCTCTCCTAAATTTGTAAGATGCTCACATCTCCATGTCACACCAGATAAAATGACACCAGGTAAAGCGTTTTGTTACCTCCAGGCAAGGAAGTGATATTTTCACAGCACAGTTATTTCATTATGGGTTTGGGCAGTGACATTTTTGCCCTTAATACATTTCATTTTTTTTGTTTTGTGTGGGTTTGGGTTTTTTTTGGTTTTTAATTGGTGTGGCTCCTTCACTTGTACAGCTGCAAAGAAGAGTCAAAGGGAACCTCCCTCTTCCTTTCCATGCCCTCTTGTTCCAGAATCACAGCCTTGCAGCTGGGAAGCAGCACGAATGTCGTCAGCCTGAAGTACATTTTCCTTCCCATGCAATTATTCCCCCTGCCACTCACTAACATCAGTCTCTTTACATTAAGAGCATAACAAATGCATGTTACAAGTTAGCTGTCTTGACTGGGAATTTCTAAAGCATCTAAGTAAGCCAAGTGTCCACTCCAATTGAGTATCAATGGATTTGAGGCATGCACATTCCCTGCCTGTTTTGGGAAATCACCCTCCAGTCCCTATTCATGACGGTCAGGATAGGATAACTGGGAGTGTAAGCCATGCCTACACTGTCAGATATGCAGCTCAGAGATGGAACACAGATGAGATTAAGGAGTGCAACTCGGCCTCCTGCTCCACTGCACACATTAAGTATCTCAAGCCATTTAGATAACCGATTATACAATGTGGAGCCTAAATCTCTAAATGCACTATAAATATCTGAGTCAGGGGTTTCTTTTCTCTTAGAAGCAGCAAGGTTCAAGCTCCTTATTTTTAATTTTCAGCAGTATTTAGGTTGGAACCTAATTAGGTTGGGACCTTAGGTTTGCAGCTGAACTGAGGAAGTGTGATCTGGAGGATCAGGTAGTGAGGTGCATTGTGAACTGGTTGGAAGGAAGAAGTCAGAGAGTTGTGGTCAATGGGATGGAATCTAGTTGGAGGGCTGTGACTAGTGGAGTCCCTCAGGG